>PVIC010042373.1:0-14529 GCA_004025085.1 Thryonomys swinderianus
TATGGATTTAGGGCTCAGTTATTCAGTCTGCAACAGTCCATATCCCTTGCCAGCCTAACCCTCTGCTTCCTAACTCTGGGTGTTCTCTCACAGATGTTACCAGTGTCTGGGAGCCCTGAGAGGGAGCAACTCATGGCTGCTCTGAGTTCTTGGTTCAGTTCGCCTCTTGTCAGAATGTGGCCAAGCTCCCTCTCCAGGGAATTACTAGCTGTTGTACTGCACTAGCTGTGTAGTCCACTGCTCCATTCCATGGTGTTTCCATGGAGGCTTCTGTAGATTTGAGCCTCCTCTCTCACATCATGAACTGGGAGTTAGGGAAAAAAATGGAGTTTGAGTTTGTCTCCAAAAAAAGGGGGAGGGGGGCTGGCAATCTCACTTTGTAGTTCAGGGTGGCCCTAAGCTGTTTAGTTCAGGCATGACTCGGACTCACAGCAGTCCTGCCTCTGCCTCCCAAGTGCTGAGATTACAGGTGTGACACCATGCCCAGCAGTGTGTGGTGCTGGTTGCCGTTGGATGTGAGTCACCATGCTCAGCATTGTGCCAGCTCCTTTTTCAACACTGAGGTCTGCTGCTTCACTTTCCCTGTGGGCTTCAACTCTCCCTTCAGATCTTCCTGGGTCCTGGGGACCTACCTCTCTCCTTTTCTTCAACTTGTCTTCCAGAGTCTGGATTCTGAGTCTTAATCCACTGCTGCTCACCATTCTGCCATTTTCCTGGAAGTCTGTTTTTATTTTTTGAGACAAGGTCTCATTAAATTGTTCGTGTAGTCTAAGCAGGCTTGGACTTGTAATCTTCCTGCCTCTGCTCCCCAGAGTGCTGGGATTAGAACTGTGTCACTGGGCCTAGTTATCTTTCCCTTTCAGAAATCTGTTGACTTTATATGAAGTCCTTTTTTAGGGCAGTGGTTCAAAAATCTGCACATCAGAGGAAAGAAACTTCGAAGGTAAGCCTGGTCTATCTACTTGAAAGGCAGTCAAGGTAGGATTATTTTTCCCTCCAGAGTTGTAAATAATGACTTAATCAGGAAGGACCTTAGACTTGGCTTCATGTTCCTTCATTTAGGGCTAATCAGTAGGAACAATATATTTAAGAACTATTCAGGTAGTGACTAGAATCAGTATAGGAAATGGACTATTTTTACTATAGGTGAGTGATTAAAACAGCATCAAAAATAAAGAGAACTTTGTCAGCATTACTTGAGGACTAAAACAAAGGACACATTCTCACTAGAACAAATAAATTTTAATTCATTGAAAAGTGCAGCAGTGAACAGGGTCCTTGGAAGGGCACTTTCTAAGTGAAATGACTGAGATGACAGAGCCAGAGCAGAATACCTTCTAGTAACAGATGACACAAGCACAATTACACAATTTAGTTGGAATCCAGTGGTGGGAAACCAAAGAACGCAAATGTACCCATCTAACTCTGTTGGTGGGTCAGTTAAAGTAACTTTTGCTTTTGCTTAAGGATTCTAGGGCAACGTATGTTTCATTAAAAAGCATTAATCCTTAATTTAGACACTTAGAAATAAACATTTCTTATAGAGTAAGGTAACTTTTATGGTTTTGTACAAAAACCCTAATGTCAAAATGTGTTTGGAACAGCACCATTGGTCAAGCTCAAAGATACTTAAAATGTGTTCTTTACTACAGCTTCAAAGTAAAGTTTGGTAATAGGAAATCTTGTAAGGCAAAATTTCTTTTCATTCCTAAGGCCTCTGTTCATCTGAATGGTGTATGGTCCTCTACTCCTATAAGGGCACCAAAAGACATGGACCTGACCTGCTGAAAAGGGAAAATAATCAAAATCCAAATCAGTAGAATTAAGAACAAAGTGAACCTCTTGCAAATGGGTTCCTCATACATAAACATTTTGAAGAGTACATTTTTCAGTCTGTTAAAATGTAAACTAAGGTCTGTTAACTCAGACTAAGTAAGAAAGGTACCAAAATTAAGAGAGGTACGGAGGGTGCCTCACCACATCCCACCACCCAGACAGGTGAGCTGAGTGTAAGAGCACTGTGGCAGAGACACTAGCAGCCAGCCTGCGGCATTCTCAGGACTTCACCTGTTTTCAAAAGCCAACATCAAAAAATTGAATAATATGACATCACAGTCCAAGACCTGGTAAGAGATGGTTTCTTTTTATTTGGGAATAACTATGGCCAAGTTGCATTTGTTGAAGATGACTAAAAATGTTAAAGTAGAGAATAAAGCCAAAACCCATATTCAACACTAGTTTGCTTGCAGTTACAGTTGAGGGGGAACTTCTCAAATATTCACAGCAAAAGTGTTCATTTCACTTGCCTTTTCAGCTCTAGATAATCACCACAGTTGTGAGGTAAAGTAGCAAACCCAATGGCTGTCTTGAATTCTGATAAAAAAAGACACTGGGGCCATGTCTTACACAGTGCTTAAAGCTTGACAGAAGGCCTTAAATAAAGCTAAAATCACTTTTTGCGTGAGTTGAACAGGTTATAAATCACAACTTTTTCCCCTGCTGTCTGTACCACCAACTAGCATTCTTGTGAAGAAAATGTTGGAAATGGAACTGGTGTTCAAGCCAGGAAACAAAAATGTAGGCATACTTAACAGAAAAACTCAATGGATCTGACTTTACAGGGACTACTGAATAGAGTTCTGATTATACAGTGTAATACTTTAAAAACTCAGGAAGAACTTATCTGAAAAGGGAGGAGGTGGGATGGAGTAGTTGATATTTTGGATCAATGAAAAGAAATTTGTAAATATTAAAGAGAATGACAGCAAAATGCAGATAGTCAAAATGACTTCAAGTGGCACCGACACTGCGGGACAGGCACTTCATACAAGTCCAGCCCTAGAACCTGTCAACCCAAGAGCCCTGTTCAGGCTCCCAGCAAACACAGCTCTCCCTGGCCTGCGGCCATTCTTTCTCCCCCCGTGCTGTGCCCTCAGCCTGCGCAGAGGAAGTCTCCAGACCAGAAACACTTCAGTACTGCTCATGCTGACTGGCCCCCAGGGATCAGAAGCCACTGGAAAGCAGACAGCTGTCACCTTCAAGTGCTACCCGGAATTAGCCTTGACTACAGCTCACTGCTTGCTCAGTGCAGCACCAGCACAGATTCCAAAGAATGAACAGAGTTTGGTTGACATGTTTTGCATTTGTCACCTTAATTTATCACGCTGTGATAGACTTTACAAACAGTGCATCTCTACTTAAACAATGGAACTTGTTAATCAGATGATCCTGTTCTGGTTATTCAAGCCAGGTGATGCTAGTATTTTTGACAGTGAAGTGCACAGTCTAAAATGTTATGCGAATCCTCTGCTTTTAGGTGAGGCTATATAACAATTTTCTTTTTTGTCCTAAAGTATTGCCATTTACCTGAATGGACTTACAAATTCAGACTTTGACCACACAGGATAATCAAGAATGATGGCCCAGAACAGAAAGGGCATGGTGGGTAGAAGAACCTCAGGAGTGTTCGGTACCATCTGAGGGAAGGACTGAGGAAAGCCACTCCTGACTCATGGGCAGAGTTCACAGTTTAACATGTTGCACAAGGAAGTCAGCTGATTGGGTTGCTTTTCAATCATGACTTTAAACAGAGCCAGTCCAAAGCTCTTCCAGATGTGTTGTAAAAGAAGACATACAGGTACCTACTATGCTCACTTCATCAGAGAGGGGTGTGCAGGAATCCAGCTGTGGAGGCTGCACACAGTCTACAGGGGATGTTTCAAGAACCTTCGTGTCCTGATGCTGCCATGATTGCTGAACATAAGACGAGGATCAAACCTGTACCTGGAGAGGAGAAAAGGATGTCATATTGATTAGCCAGCACCCAAGTACTCCATCAGATTACTCAATGGGAAGGTTAGCAAGAATGGATATAAACTGGTTACCAGAAGGGAGTCTCCTAGGAAAGTATACAGTATAAAACATATCATTTTGAGCCAGTAAGCACTAAAGATCATGTAGTGTAAACTGAGAGAAAAACCTAAGGAGATTCATCTTGAAAGGTGGAACACAGTATAGTAAGATACAGACTGGCAGCAAAGAACACAAATGTGCACCTCAGATGTTTTTTTTTTTTTTTTTTTTTTTTTGATACAGGGTCTCACTTTGTAGTTCAGGTTGGCTTTGAGCTCACTATATAGCCCAGGCAAGCCTCGAACTCAGCAATCCTGCTGCCTCTGCCTCCAGAGTGAGGGGATTACAGGCGTGAGCCTCCACGCACAGCATTGTATGTAGTTACCGGGGATTGAACTCAGGACCCTGCGCTTGCAAGGCAGGCGCCGGAACCACTGAGCTAACCCTCTGGCCCCTCAGATGTGTTTCTGATCTGGCTTATGAACTTAGATTGATAACCTCTCTGGCCACCAATAAAATAGCATGGCACTTACGTAAAATGTACAGCACAAAATGAAAGTTACAACTTTTCCCTTCAAGAGGAAAGAGAGTAAATGCTGATAGGTAACTTGAGGTTGGGACTTAGCAATTGTAAAATGGCCATTTTTACCTCATTAGGAACGGCACTGTGGAACAAATTCTTGGTACCAGAGCTGTGATTGGCCAACATTTTAATAAAGGCCTAGATCATAAATATCTTAGGGAATGGGGCCTACACAGTGTCCCAACCATTCCACTTTCCTAGTGCGATTAAAAAATGGCCATCAGTTATATGTTCCAAGATTTTTTTTTTTTTTTTTCTTTTTGAGACAGGTCTCGCGTTGTAGTTCAGGCTGGCCCTGAGCTCACTATGGTGCCCAGGCAAGCCGCCGCAAACTCAGCAATCCTCTTGTCTCTGCCTCCCGAGTGCTGGGATGATAGGCGTGAGCCACCACGTCCGGCACTGTGGTATGTGGTGTTGATTGTTGGTGGGCATGTCTCCACGCCCAGCATTATATGTGGTTACCGGGGATCGAACTCAGGACCTTGCACTTGTGAGGCAGGCGCCGGAACCACTGAGCTAACCCTCCAGCCCTATGTTCCAAGATTTTGACATAAATATGGGTATATAACCTGTTGCTTTCCATCAGTCAAGGGCATCGGTTCTCTCTTCCCCCCACAGTGTTATGTGGGAACTGAAATAATCCTTTCCCAGTGAGTGATTGATTTTTAATCTTACAATCTTCAAGTAAGTAACCTACATTTTGCCTTAGCAGCTCAAATGCAATAATATATTGATACACAGCTCATCCTGCTAATGAGCTACTGGGTAAGAGGTAAGTGGAACAAGTCTGGCCTGGCAAATAATAAATACTTTTAAAATTCCATATAGAGCAGGTTTCTTAATATAAATACTTCTTTTTTTGAGGCAGGGTCTTACTTTGTAGTTCAGGCAAGCCTCAAACTCAGCAATCCTCCTGCCTCTGTTTCCCAAGTGCTGGGATTACAGGCGTGAGCCACCACACCTGGCATTGTAGTATGTAGTACAGACTGCTGGTGGGAGTCACCATGCCCGGTATTGTGGTATGTTGTTACCAGGGATCGAACCAGGGACCATGCGCTTGCTTGGCAGGCACTGGTACCACTGAGCTAAATCTCTGGCCCTAAATTTATACTTTTTACATGTGTTTATGAAACTAAACATTTCATCAACCTATGAGTAGGGTTTAGAGGAAGCTGTGGAACAGGGTCAAAACTTAAGGCCACCCAAGTGACACCATGAGAAGAATCATCAAAGATAGGAGCCCCACATGGGGAGAGCAGGGCTGTGTGTAAAGTGACGGCAGTGAAGTGCCAAGGTTTCAAATGCCTGAAGCAGCAAGAACACAGCATTTACTCTCCAGAGCAGAACAGCTCAACTCGAAGGAAAAAATAAGCCATCCTGCTTTCTTGTCTTCTAGACGAGCAGGACCACTAGAGGCAGCTTGGCACAGTAGCGTCAGGAAACTTACCTGGGGTCAAAAACCCCTGGAGTACGACAGGTTGGCCCAGAACAGGACTGTAACATCATTAACCGATAGTTCATCTTCCCCAAAAGCTCTGGGTCTATGCTCTTAGCAATGTTAGTGACTTGGTCTGGGTCTGCAGTCATATTATAGACTTCAACAAACATCTAAAGGATTGAGAAGAGAAAGAAAGGCATTGGTTGTATCTGAACAAGTATTCCTGAGTTATTTCTCTTTTTTTGAGACAGGGTCTTGCTTTGTAGTTCAGGCTGACCCTGAGCTCACTATGTAGCCCAGGCAAGCCTCCAACTCAGCAATCCTCCCACCTCTGCCTGCTGAGTACTGGGATTACAGGTGTGAGCTACCATGCCCAGCATTGTGGTATGTGGTTACTGGGGATCAAACTCAGGATGTTGCCTTTGCAACACAGATGCTGGAACCACTGAGCTAAATCCCCAGCCCAACATTAGTTGTTTCTAAATGTGTAAGGAGGAGGTAGATAAACCAAAGTCCAGTGGGCTATCACCTTATCTCTAAGTCCTCAGGCTAACTGTGTACTTGATACAGAAGTGCATCTGTATTGGAGTCCGACCGCTTTGGTCAGTGGCCCCATGCTGGAAGTGGCTACCTGCATACCCTGGGCTTTCAGGCAGCTGGGACAGAGCGGGGGACACTTACTGCCTCTGGTGGTTGGCACACAGAACGCAGGCAGGGCCTCAATCGCAAGGTCTCAGAAGCAAGACTTAAGTCATACACGGTGAGAGAGTTAACATTTGAAGGCTTGTCTTAGCATTATGAGATTCAAATGATGGTATGGATCAAAACTATGCTGTTTTCCTATTTCAGAAAGTAGCTTTGGGTGTATAACAGCAATCAGGGAAGGTTATGATATTTTGAATTAGGCACGTCTAGTGTCAGGACTTGTCTGCATGTTCTTTTTCAAAGTGGAGGCAAATGACAGTCTAAAAGTTGGCTAGTAAATGTTGCCTAGAATGGCTTCATGTAGCTTCTCTCGGAGCACTATATATAATTTACCAAACTGATAAACATTATGAGGAAGGGAGGAACAAGAACTGAGTTGGAGAAAGTCTTGCTGGTGGCTCCTGAGCTGCATGTGGAATGGCAGTTAGGTCACTTTCTGAGAAACAGACAAGCATTCCTCTCACATGAGTAGATGAGGGGTGCTGGGTTGGGGAGGTGAGCGTGTGCTGATAAACAAGATGAGATCACCGGGAACTGGAGTCCATGCATTTCTTCAGAAAATCTACAGTGTCTCTGTTGGCTGAAGGCCTTTGTCCCCATTCAAGTCTGAGCAGCACCAGCACTGCTGTGGTGGGAGTGAGGATTTCTGAGTAAGTTAGCTGCTGGTCAGCTTTCCAGGAAATACTCTAGTTCCTCTCCCCACCACTGAGTGAGCAGCATTCCACTCTTACCCGACCACCAGAGAAGCTTGCCCGGCAGGCACGTTCTAGTCTGAAAAAGTAAACTGTACATTTAAAGTGTGTGTCTGGATGGTGGTGTGACCTGAATGGGTAAAAACAAAGTGGTGAAGCCTAGGCAGACGCCTCCTTACCTCCTGGTCATCAAACTCACAGTACTGTAAATTCCACAGTGCCGACACCGTTCTCACACAGGCATAGGTGTTGTTATAAGCATCTTCACAAATACAGTCTGGGAAACATTGCTGTAGACAGATTTTAAAAGTTAAATAAATATCCTTCTTCCATGGTAACAAAAAACTAGTTGCTTACAGGGGCAATCAAGTTGGCCGAAGCCAGATGTGTAATGTTTCAGAAATCAGGAAACCTTTCAGAGAAGCCTGTGAATCAAAAATAAAAGCAAAGTGCTCTTCCATACAGATGCCTAATTTGCTGAGGGAAATATGTAACTCTGCCAATCATGGGCTGTGCCAGGCCTGTCTGCCAATTTGTCAAGAATTAGTTTTAATGAGCATCTGTAAACATATGATTGTCAAGGAGAATACATACTCAAATGAATCACTTCAAGTCACTTAAAATGTGAGGAAAAAAAGCACAAATGAGCTTAGTGGAATCATCTGCAAATAAGTCATTTATTTGGGCTTTTGAGACAAGCTCTCATCATGTAGTCAAAGCTGGGTTTGAACTACCATCTTTCCTCAGCTTCCCAAGTGCTGAGATCACAGCAAGTTCCTTAAGAGCGTTGTCACCCAGTACAACCTAACTCACTTCATCCTATCTGAGACAGGCTGTTATTCCACTTTGGGTTGGTCCTTTCCTCTACTGTAACACTTGTCAGAAGAATCAGATTCAAATGAAAGCCTCTTTCCCATTCTCCAGAGAGGGGCCAACACAGCTGTTACCGCCTTCGTGACCTGCCTCAGGAGCCATCAATGCAAGGCACATATGATGGAAATCATAAGTGGGAATCTCACCTTTCCAACAGATACCACTGATGCCATCCCTACCAAAATCACTGGGAGGGGTTGGAAAATGGAAAGAGAACTGATGAAAAGCTGGACAGATTGAGGTGTATTTGGTACATACACTGGAGAAAATCAAAGGTTTTTTTTTTTATAATAAGGATCGAATTCAGGAACTTATGCTTCCCAGGCAGACACTGTGTGGCTGAACTATATCCCCAGCTAAAATATGCTTTGATGACAGGCTGGCGGCATCATTTTCAGATTACTGTATTACTTCTGTCAATCTAGGCTTCCACAGTCAGAAGACAAAAGACTGATGTTCAAGGGCTTTGATACCTGTCCTTGCTGTGCTGTAGTAAGAAAGCTGGCTAATTCAGTACAAGCTACTACTCACAGATACTCCAGGGCTCAGAGATGGACAGGTTGGGTCAGTGACATTGCGGCCTTCTCCCTGATACTCCACCAGGATATCAGATCGCCAAGTCAAATTACTGCTTCCTCTCTAAAAAAAAAAAAAAAAAAGCAAAGCCATGACTGTGATAAAGATAATAGTATTCTACTTCTGCCAAAGGGAACTTAAGAATCAATCAGACTGTTCATTCAGTAGCTAAAGGGAATGACTAGACTGAATGCCTATGAATCCACTGCAGTAGCATTTTTGGTATTTACAGAGCCTTGAAAGTGAGGGTCAAATGCTTTGAACCCTTAACAGTTCCTTCCCAAGAGTACTTCTGTGAAACCGGCTTGGAATGGAAACCAGAAATGTACCTAATCAAGAATCAAAGTCACAGGACAGGTTGCTCAGTTCAGATGAAATGATGCTTTTGGGGTGTACTGAACAATACAGTGAATATTTGAATTCTGAATGTTTAACTCAAAATATTCTTCCTAGCCTCAAACACAATCTCTCATTCTTGGCACTTTCTGAAGCAGTGCTGGTATTTCTCTTCCATGTTTTCAGTTGCACTGCTGTGGCTGCTTCAGTGTCCTAAAGTGATTTGAAGTATTTACCTTTCACAGTCACTTTGACTTTAGGGGAGAGCCAGACATAGCATGGTGCTTTCAGGAGGCCACATCCAAAGGGTAAGGTGCATGAGGGAGGACACAGGGCAGTGTTTTATGAACCTGTCTTTCCTCTGGATGGCACTCAGCAGCAGCATTCATAATATTTTTAATTTGGCTTGTAAAGACTTCACAAAAGAGGATTTTCAGAACTATTTCAGAAAGTAGCAAGAATGACAGGATAAATATGTTTGAAGTGAGGAAGCATATTCTGAGGGAGATTGATGGTTTTACTGCAATAATGTGTAGTTTTGCTTTCAGAGACAGGTTCTCACTATGTAACTCAGGCGGGCCTTGGACTCTTGGTGATCCTTC
Source organism: Thryonomys swinderianus (assembly GCA_004025085.1). Lineage (NCBI taxonomy): Eukaryota > Metazoa > Chordata > Mammalia > Rodentia > Thryonomyidae > Thryonomys > Thryonomys swinderianus. The sequence goes on from PVIC010042373.1 coordinate 9,658, forward strand.
TGCCTCAACCTTCTAAGGGCTGGGAGCCATGAACCACAACAACCAGCCTTATAAACACTGTGTATACTGACAACACCTCACTGCCTAAGAACTGTTCCAAGCCTACACCAAAGAACTTACTGCCTAATATACATAAGGACAAGACAGGTGCAATTTAAACTGGGCTGATGTGCTAAGGGCTATAAAGATCAGGTGCCTCACGGTGAAAGTACAATACACATAGTAACTCCTTCATTCCACTGCACAGCAGGCTGTGGAAGGAAAAGAAATGGCAGCATTTAAGATGGGAAAGTTTAGGGCAGTGTGTAAATGGTGAAAGCAGGAAGAGCCCAGAGCAAGCTCTGGATGAAAAGCACTTGAATACAGGATGGAAGGACACCTGGCAGTGTGGTTTCAAGAAAGCAGCTTTCAGACAAAGAAGGTAGCACACTGTCAGGTGGGGAGGACGGCTGTGGCCCACACAAGAGGAGGCCATGTCAGGTTATACAGCTGTCCTATAAAGAACAGAAGGAAGCTGGCATGGTGGCACCATGTATGCAGTCCCAGCTGTTCAGGAGGCTGAGGCAGATGGATGGATCACTTGAGTCCATGACCAAAAGGTCACTGGACAGTCTCCTGAGAATGATTTCTTACAGGAAGAGAATGGCAAGTGACAGAAGAATTGGAGGCTTTTGAGCAGGGAAGGAACATGTGTGGTGGCACATGCTTGTATTTCCAGCATTCAGGAGGCTGAGGCAGGAATTGAAGACCAGCCTGGAATACAGTGAGACCCTGTCTGAAAAACAAAACAGCTGTGCTTTAGAAGACAAGTCAGGAGAAAAATCTAGAGATGGAATGAAGATGAGACAGAGACCAAGCTAGAAGGTGGTTGTAAACGGTCTGAAGCAGTCATGGTGAACCTTCTAGAGCTTTTAGTGATAGAAACAGCCCACTGAGGCATGCATGCCCTAGGTTCGCCACTACTGGTCTACAGCCTTCCAATTCAAAGGCTGCGTGGGAGCTTGTTTGAAATGGATCATTTTAGGCCCTATACTAGCTCGGATGAGTCACAGTCTGTATTTTAATATGATCCTCAGGTCCCTTCTGTGCACAATATAAATCTGAGAAACAATGCTCTAAAATAGTGATTCTCAAAGTATGATCTGGGCACCACTGGCATCAGCATCCCCAGGAACTTGACACAGGAGCAAGTTCACACCCCTATACTACAGGTGACCCAAACTGGCTTAACAAGCCTCATGGGCACTTCTGGCAAAGGCTACTGTTCCAGAGGACTCCTGTTCCAGAGAATGCCGAATCAAGCAGTTTGCATGTTTGAGCAAGGCCTTGAATGCCAAGAAAAGAGAGACAGGAACTGTTTCCTAACTCACTGTTCTACAAGGAAATCTGAGATAGCCTGTGCAGCTTCAGGGCTCAGAAATTATAGTGAACCAGACTGCATTAGTGCCACCTTCCCATGAGTGCTCATGGCCCGGTCTTAAGCCACAGAAGCTGGCATCTGGGGAAGGCATGTTTGATATGAGTGACTATTCCTCAACACCACACTTGAGGGCTGAGTGTCCAGAGGACAGAAAGTGCCTGGAAATCACCAAGGGAATTTAAAACCCTAATATCCCATGCTAATTACTAGAGAATCTGGAACAATGGCATATTAACAACAACATGCGTGGATCTCAGAAACAATGCTGAATGTTTTAAAATTCCCAGTGCTGGGGATTTAGCTCAGAGGCAACAGGTCAGCTTTGCAAGTGCCAGGTTGCAAGTCCTATCCTTGGTACCGCCAATAAAAGGAAACGAAACAAAAGCCCAGATTACATCCAGTACAGTATCATTTTTAGAGCTCAAAACAAGACCGAAACAAATCAGACAGACTGTTTTGAGAGACCTGTATAATAAGACCAAGAGAAAAGCTACAGCCTTCAGGAGAGTGGTGCCCCCAGGGGGCAGGTGAGGGATGGGCTGCAGAGGCACATCAGTATGGTAACAGGAAGGGCACTTTGTTTTTGTGATGCTGGGGGTTGAACCAAAGACCTTGCATATGCTAGGCAAGCGCTAGCCACGGAGTCATATGCCCAGCCTGATAACACTTCCGTTCAGTGGGAAGAGGGGTTCCTGGCTATTGCTTTTGTTCTGTAACATAGGGAATTCACATGGATTCTCTTGTATGAATACTACACTGCCTAGAAATAAATTATAACAGAATCAGACACATCAGTGCATAAAAGTCATTTAAAACTTCGATCCCATGGACCAGAGATTTAGCTCAGTGGTTCCGGCACCTGCCTCGCAAGCCCAAGATCCTGAGTTCGATCCCTGTAACCACATACAATGCTGGGCGTGGTGACTCACGCCCACCAGCAATCAATACCACATACCACAGTGCCGGGCGTGGTGGCTCACGCCTGTCATCCCAGCACTCAGGAAGCAGAGGCAGGAGGACTGCTGAGTTCCAGGCTTGTCTGGCTCACATGGTGAGCTGAGGGCCAGCCTGAACTACAAAGTAAGACCCTGTCTCTCAAAAAAAAAGAAAACCCCAAGAAACTTAGATCCCAGAGAGGGCCACCACATCATGACTAAGCCAGCTCAGTGCTGACGTTCCCAAATGGTGCTCGAACACTAAGTCACGTACACTTCTGTGGGGGAAAAGGTGCTGCAGTGAGCCATCCTTCTCCCCATATCAGTGTCTTCAGAGCTACACCACTCAGTGTGGGCTAAGCATACACAATGGAACCACTTCTCTAGTGGGCTCTTAGGTTTTGGTTCTTTCCTTGCAGGTACATGTGTGCATGCAGCTATATAGTGCCAGGCACAACAGGCACTCTATTTCTTGAACAGGTTCATTTCCTCAGTAATTTCTCAGATACACCTGTTAGGTATGTGTACTGTATACTCAGATGGTGTATCTTATTAAACCAGCCTTCTGATAGGTCATATTACTATACTTCGTAATTTCTAATTTCTCCAACTTCTGGCTATTTTTATTTTTGGGGTATTTGCTGGGTATTATGTTTTTTGTTCTTTCTTTGTTTGAGACAGGGTCTCACTTTGTAGTTCAGGCTGGTCCTGAGTTCACTATGTAGCCCAGGCAAGCTTCAAATTCAGCAATCCTCCAGCCTCTGCCTCCCGAGTGCCGGGATTACAGGTGTGGGCCACCATGCCCAGCATTGTGGTATGTGGTGCTGATGGCTGGTAGTCATGAGTCACCACGCCTGGTATTGTTGTATGTGGTTACCAGGGATGGGACGAAGGACCTTGTGCTTGCTAGGCAGACGCTGGAACAACTGAGTTAAATCTCCGGCCCAGGTACTGGTATTTTTTTTTTTTTTTTTGTGACAGGGTCTCGCTTTGTAGTTCAGGCTGGCCCTGAGCTCACTATGTAGCCCAGGCAAGCCTCGAACTCAGCAATCCTCCTGTCTCTGCCTCCTGAGTGCTGGGATTACAGGAGTGAGCCACCACACCCAGCTGGGGTCCATTTTTCCAATGGTGTATTAACCTTCATTTTTTGAGAACTCATATTAAGACTAATGTTTTTCACAAGTGTTGCAAGTATTTTCTCAGTGTGTCACTTAACTTTGTTTACAGTGGTTTCTCTAGAGCAGTGGTGGCAAACCTCTGGCCTACATCAGCAAAGGATTATTTCTTATCACTGAAATCTCACTATCACTGCTCTAGGGACACAGAAGGAAGGGGACTGTAAAGAATACTAGAGAGTTTGCATGTGGTCCAGTCAGTCTTTTTCTTCAGAAAACTCCACACTACCACAAGATCTGAAAAAAATTCTATTCTTTGCCACCCAAACTTCATAGCTTTAAAATTTAGTCTTTTAAGTCTTCACATAGCCTGGAATTTACTTCAGGGTTTTGGTTCAGGATTGACTGCAGGCTCTGTACTCACCAATATGGGTAGTAAAGACATTCCATCCATCTGAGTCTTACTCAGGTTATAGCCAGCGATATCCAAAATAGTAGGACCCAAGTCAATGTTGGCAACAAGCATCTGTGAAAATGAAGAGAAAGCAAATAACCTAAAACATAATTGGTCTTGTTTTCCTGCCTAGATCAAAGCTCCCTTGTCCCAACCCCCCATGAGACAAACAGCAGTCACTATTTCCATGTGCACAGCCATTCTTGGATCTTACCTTCACATATTTAAACTTAAACTAAGGCTTATAGGGCTTCTAATAGAAGCTCCTGTGACATTATTTATTCTGCCAAGACTGTTCTTTCTGTTCATGAACATTTCTGTTTCCAAACAATTTGTTCCCAAAGGGTGGAAGTGTTGGCAAAATTTTGTTGTTTGCAAACTGCATCAGGTGATGAACATCACTGAGACTGTCTTTTCCAAAATCATGGAATGAATTAAGATCATAAGCCAAGGTACCAATGTAATTTTTAAAAACTCCTTTGGAATAGCCTTGTTATGAATTATGAGAAAAAGACTGGGTTAATGATTTTTTTTTTTTGAGACAGGGTCTCGCTTTGTAGTTCAGGCTGGCCCTGAGCTCACTATGTAGCCCAGGCAAGCCTGGAACTCAGCAATCCTCCTGTCTCTGCCTCCTGAGTGCTGGGATGACAGGCGTGAGCCACCAAACCCCGCATTTGTGGTATGTGGTACTGATTGCTGGTGGGTGTGAGTCACCACGCCCAACACTGTATGTGGTTACTGGGGCTCGAACTCAGGGCCTTGTGCTTGCAAGGCAGGTGCTGGAACCACTGAGCTAAGTCTCTGGCCCAGGTTAATGATTTTTTTTTTTTTCTTTGAGACAGGGTCTCGCTTTGTAGTCCAGGATGCCCCTGAGCTTCCTATGTAGCCCAGGCAAGCCTCGAACTCAGCAATCCTCCTGTCTCTGCCTCCCGAGTGCTGGGATTACAG
>PVIC010042374.1:0-15834 GCA_004025085.1 Thryonomys swinderianus
GGGGGGGGGTTGGAAAAGATACTGGTCAAAGGATACAAAAGTTCTTTCACACAGAAGAATAAGTTTAAGAGATTTATTCTCAATATGGTGGCTATAGTTTATAGCAGTATATTGTATTATTAAAAATGCTGGGGCCAGGGATTAGCTCAGTGGTTCTGGTGTCTGCCTGGCAAGCACAAGGTCTTGAGTTTAACATCTGATACCATATACCACAATGCACCCCCTGCACACGGTGGCTTATGTCTGTAACCCAGTACTCAGGAGGCAGAGGCAGGAAAATTGTTGTGAGTTCGAGGCTTGCCTGGGCTACATAGTGAGTTCAGGGCCAGCCTGAACTACAAAGTGAGACCTGTCTTAAAAAAAAGCTAAGTGTGGATATAAAATGTCATCACAAAATCTTATAAGGTAATGTTTATGTTAGATTTGGCTCTTCCATAATATATGTATTTCAAAACATGTACACAGTGAATATACCTGATTTTATGTCCATTCACAAAAAATACCAAGACTATACAAAATGAAATTCTTCCCTATTGGGACATCATGAAGATATTCTCTTCTGTTTTATTGTTCAAGTTGAATGATTTTCCTTCTGATGATTAAGTTTTGATCTATATGTGATTTATTTTCTTGCATTTTGGGAGAAATTGATCTAATTCTCCCCCTTTCTAAATGTGTGGTTGATTGTGCCAACATTGTGAGTAGAATAGTCTATCATTTCTCTCATTGACCAGCAAGGTGCTCTGTCATGTAGCCAGTTCCTGTCTGTCTATGAGCCTGCTCCAAGCTTTGCATGTTTGTATCTGTGCTGACTTCAAGGTGTATAAGTCTTGATTCTTAGTAAGATGAAAGCCTTCCCTATCCCCATTACTTCTTTCTGCAAATGGCCTTGGTTAGTTCTGAGTCTTTGCTTCTCTGTGATGATTAGAACCAGCTTATCAATTACTAAGACATTCTCTGTTGGGGTTTTGATTGGCATTTTGTTTAGTTCACAGATTATGTTAAGGCCCATCTTAAAATAGGGTCTTGCCACCCATGAACAAAGCATAGTTCCGTGAATTCAGTCTTTCATTGGCTCTCTAAGCCTCTTCCCTTAGACAACTGAATGTAGGGATACATCGCATGTGCTTTCCTGGAAGCACACATAAGTCCTGGCTACTCCCTGCCCTCCTGTCTGATGAGCCCAGCAAAGATTTTCCCCTTGTGCATACTCTGCGTTCATCACCATGTGCGGGGTTGCTGCGGATATGGCGGGTGGGTCCTCATGTCACTTCTGGTCAGCTTATTCCCTAGGGCTTTGCTGTTGCAGTGCACTTGCCTGTAATGGGGAGGAGTTGGGGACAATGATGTGATGTGGACACTCGGGAAGCAGGTCTGAGGAAGGGATGTGGGAGTGCCAGTTACTGTGGACATGTCATTAGCTCCCAGGCCAGTTTCTGTCTCTGTTCCCGTGTTATGTCTAACTGTGGTTTGGAACATTGTATCCAGACTAAGCTGCTTGAGTTCTAATCTCCCATCAGATATGAACCTGAGAAAGATATGTGCTTAGTCATACCTCGGCCTCTCGTTTGTTACATAGCATCCTCGTGTGGCTGTTAGTGGCTGAAGAGGTGACGTGGATAAAGTGCTGAGCTCGGTGCTCTGATCACTAGAGACACCTGCTGTTTCAGTATCACCATCATGAGGTTGTTACTCCTATGTTGAACCATATGGGTTCAGTGTAGTGTTTTATGTGTTTTCTCTTGAAATGGATTTCCACTGCCTAACCTGCTACAGGTTGACAGTACCCATTAGTGTATTCAACCTTCCTAACATATTTGTACTGAAAAAACGTTCAGTTTGGGTTAAGCTATTGATTTCTAAATTCACCTGTGTAGAGAACTGTATCTTTCTTCTAGACAATACCTACTAAATCAGCATAACAAGCATAATTTAATGATATTTGAGAAAGAGTACACATAGAAATTATTTTTATTTCACATACAGTACACACATATTTTGCATATATTTCATCTTCTCATTGGAGGATTTGAAAACAAACATCACAGAATAGAGTTTCATCGGTAGGAAGGCTCTGATCAGTAAAAAGTCTTCAGTGTATCAAAAAGTCTATAATGTACATTAATCAATTCCAACAGATTGTAAACGTTTTCATGCAACTTAGGCCATGGAGAAAAAGGGGAGGCAGGTTTTGTTTTTAAAGTAAAAGTGTCCCCCTTTTTTTTTTTTTCTTTTTGGAGACAGGGTCTTGCTTAAAAGTGTCCCAGTTTTGATGCCTATCTTAAATTATTTTGCCAGGGTAAGATATAGTTTTACAGCAATTGCATGAAGTTGGGCATTTAGTAAATGAGGCAACTGAGGCATGAGTATCTCAACCAGTTTTCCCTGGGTCACTGGATGGTTGAGGTTGAACTGAAGCAGTTGGGTTCAGGGGCACGGAAACCCATTTCCATTTTACAGAAGCTCTTGAGAGGCATTTTGTTGGAGTGGAAAGGCTTGTTTCTGAGTTTGTATCACAGCTCAATGACTCCGTATTTGAAGAACTCAAATTACAGTTGAGGACGGTATTTGGGACTGTTGGGGATGCTGTGGAGAGCAATACTGACTTTTCACTCTTCCTTTTGTCCTCTGCACTGTGTTTTGTTATTTCCTTAAGAATGCCCCCCACCAAAAATTGCTAAGAAAATGTTTGGCTAATTGTTCTGAACCCAGAAAGAGAAACAAAGGGGGGGGGGGACACTGTGCTGCCTTGTCGGCCCTGTTTAACTTTCCAGAAGCTTTCTGCCCTCTCCCCTTGTAACTGAGCAGAAGGGAAACAGCAGTGCCCTAGGGTGTGCATGTTATTAGAGATCGAAGGAAGGGCCTTTGCTCTGAATTTTGTCTGTATTCCTTCATTCAATTACATTGCTAAATGGATCAGTCTTACACTTTCAACCTTTTTGCCTCAGCCTTTCAGAATAGTAGAATTACAGCCCTGTACCACTATGTCCAGATGAATATGCTAGTTTCTGACCATAATGAGGAACTCTTTATTGAGAGAGGTAAAGCAGAATCCATTATAAACATGTCCTTTCCTTTCTGGGATGCCTTTCCCGTCCTACCCTGTTGTTCCTCCCACCTCCATGACCCTGTCCGATGTAACAAGATGGCGTCTTGTCATAGGTTTTTGAGTTTCTGAGATGCTGGAGCTGCAGAGGCAGGACCCTGGCCCTCTGAGAGGTGCTGACTCCTGCGTCTGGGCTCCGGGGTGAACTCTCTGGGTAGCAGCACTGGTCTTTTCATTGACTCAGTTCTCATTAAAATGTTCTGTCAGACGAAGTAAGCAATAAAACCTTCAGGCTTGGCAGATACACCATAAAAGCTCCAGCTCACATGTGTTAATATAAAATTTCTAGTTTTAATTCCATGAATTTTGAGAATCCTAAAAGCAATTATTTTGTAGCTTTGGTTTGTATGGCTTGTGTTGAGTCTTTCAACACTCTTGGTTTTATAAGGTGTCATGGGTTCACCAGAAATAGGAACCTCTTGTTGTTTTACTTCTTAATGAATGAAATTTTATGGATGTTTATCTCATATTTCTATTAAAACAACCATCTTAAAAATCTATGAATTATTTAGGTGTCAAGTTAAAGTAATGATCTTTGGCTTATCTGTGAAATATGTATTTTTATTGGACTTAATTTCACCATTGCCCTTAAGCAGAAACATTAAAATAAGAAACAAGGCTTGTTTTTCATTTTAGAAATAAAGAAACTGGTAACACTTGCAATATGTAAACATTGTTGGCTGGCAAATTACAATCAGATTGCTATTGGATTACATGTTACATAGTGCTAATGCTTAAAGGCCAGTTCCCAGTAACATCTTTACAGGCTCTTGGTCAGCAGGACCTGACATTATTAAGACTCTGGTAATGATTTGCCACAAACCAGGGAGTAACTCCACTTGATGGCCTAAAATTGTAAAGAAACATTATTTTTTGTTGAGAAAAACCTTCACATCTTAGATTTTTACCCTCTCTGAGGAGAGATTCATTAGATACGGACCATGCTTTTAATATAAGAGTATTCTTGGTGCTGCCAATTTCGTTTCTCTCTGTACCGTTGACTTTGCAATAGGAGCTTGAACTTCAGATGCAGAAGTTGAGCGTCACTTTGTGCACATGGCCCAGAATTATTGTTGCATAGACAAAATAAAACATGAGTGTTCATGTAAATGGTTTGTAAAGCACATGCTTTTTATTCCATATGCTTTTCTTTCTGTATTTTTACTCTACTACTGTGAATGCCCTTGGACTGTTTTCATTGAATCCACGCTGTAGAGGATGCAGCTACGATTCTAAAGTGTACACTAGTGGGCGCTGTAGTGCTTCCAACATTCTGTATATTATTTTATCTGGGTACGGTATTAAAAAAAAAATCACAGAGTAAATGGTGAATTTCCTTCCCTTTAGAGCTGCTGCCCTGTCAGGAAAGATACCCAAAACACGTTTGGAAAATGATATCTACTGAAATTATTTACTAAAATCTTAGAACAGAATAGCATGGTTGAGATTGGTACTTAGTTTTGCAAACGTTCATTTGTATTTGTGAATTGTCACATTTATTTTTATTTGATGCACATATACTTTGAAGTCCACATTATGCAGAATGGAAAAGGTCCTTAATGCCATAGTCCAAATTAGCAATATTTATTAGGAGAAAACCCTGCCTTTTCCTATTACAGAAAAACATTTAACATGTTTGGTTTATGTAATTTTGAGTATGAGCGCTGTGGTTGTGCTGTCTATTTGATATTTAGAGCAGAATTTGATGCTTTAATAAGGGAATCCTCTGTCTCCCTCATCCATCACCCACCATTCTCATCCATCCAAACACCACTGTAAATTTGTCAGAGCCTTTTCCATATTCAGTACTTTATAAATAATGGCTCCTGTGATTTGAAAAAAGGGAAATATGCATTTTCTGGCTATGTTATATGTCTGATCACAGTCATGGCAACATCTTATAGTTTTTGTTTTGCATCGCTCAGCCTCAGTGCATATAATTTAAGCCCCAGAGCCAAAGGACCTTTTTGTATGTTGACCCTTATTGTGGTTAGTACTTGCCAAAATGAAATTAGTTGGGGGGGGGGGGTTTGCAACAGCAGACAGAATACAACCTCTGTTCCATTACTATGCTTTTATCATCGCCCATCACCTCTCCTTTTCTCCTTCGCTATCTTAGGGATTATGCAGGTTCTCTGCAATATTCTAAAATTAATCAAAGCAAGCACAGCCTCATGCCTTATCCATCAGGGAAGAGAGGGGTTTCCACAATCCAGACAGCTTTGTGATATTGTCCAGTTGTGTAACTAGGATTTTATTAGCTTAAAAAAAGGTTCCAGTTTTCACACAATGAAACCTTTTCATTTTAAACTTGTACCAGCAGCAGATCACTCCATGTGAGTGTGACAAAGGAAGTACATTTAACTGATAGCTGTTTCCCTTATTTAAATAAGGAGTTGATTTGCGAACAATGTCCATTTCTTTCTTTGATTTTTAGCTTAGCCAAACAGCTGTACGTCCCTAATGCAATGTGGGTCATAGAAGCTTTCTATGCAGTGAAACGGGAGAAAACTTACAGCGTGCTTATCCAGTCTGGACCTTGTGCTCCATCTCATCTTTTTATAATCATCCTCTACAAATTATTTGTTTCCACTAAATTAGTGGCCATTGTACAGATTGCAGACACTTAGTTTGATTGAAAGTAATAAAAGGAGATTATCTACTGGTTTGGTTGAGTGAAGGTTCTGATTTGACCCAGTGCCTGGAGAGAAAAGAATTAATCTTATAAACCCGACTTACTTCTGCCATGCTTTGAAAAACCGCCTGTAATGCATTAGACTCCCTTTTGTCTTTAGTCTGATGAAAGCTAAGGGTGGTTGGGCTGTCCAGTGCATGAACCAAATGAACGTGGCTTGTGTGTTATGCATTGAGTGGTATCTCGAACTGCATGGGCTGGGGGCTTGGCTTACTCCCTGACTCTAATCTTTACCACCATGATCTTGGAGGGGAGAAGGAACAGGAGAGTTGTTCTATTTACTAAGTATATTTTTGATGCTAGACTCAGTTTTAGGTTTCATGTTTTGAATCTAGATGTATTCATAGATGTTTTCATATGTTGTTCTCATGAAAGAGAAGAGTATTCTGCCAGTTTTATGAGCACAGAAACAGGTCCAAGGAGGGAAGGGCAAAGTCCTTCAGTGACTATGGAGATGATGTGGATCCAGCTGCTGTCTCCCTCCAACGTGCGTGCCCAGCATCATGTTCTTCTGCCTTTTCTAAGACAACAAAGGTGGAGAGATGTTCTCTCTAGGAGAGTAGAGTGAGGTTGGCTGCGTGCCTAACTTCAGTCTGGCTCAGGAGGGAGCCCCTCAGAAAAAACACATAGTTGACCTGATAGTGGAACAACTCTGTGTCCTTTTGAGGAGAGAGCCCAGCAAAGTGATTGAGCACAGGCTTTAGAGCCAACCAGACCTGAATGTGTGTCTTCTGCTCTTTCGTCAGTGTGTTTTCTTGACATCATGGAGCCTCTTTGTGCATCTTTCTCTGTAACATGCTCCCAGCTTGGTGTGAGGCCTGGTGATGGTTGGACAACAGAAATGAAGACAGGAAGGAATGGAAGGGAGGCTGGAGGTTGCAGAAGGTAGTTAGCACCAGGAAGAAAGCAGAGTAAGCTCTGAAGGATAGGTTTTCATGTCTCCTACTGGAAGAATCTTAAGGCATCTAACCCAAATGGAAATTCCCATTTTAGAGGCAACATATAGTAGGCAGGAAGCCCACCACAGTGACTTTTGAGCTCTGAGAAGACAGTCCTTTCCCTAGAACTCTTTTTAGGCTAAACTTTAGGGAAACATATAGTTGTGTGATTTCCTGTGAATGTGAAACATTTGCTCCATTCTACCTGTGGAGGTAACCATAACTCCAGGAGAGAGGACCTGGTCAGCATCTCTTGTGTTTTCTTTCTTGTTTCATATGTTGATTTCTGTCCAGTTGTGGGAGAAAAAAGTGATAGAGATGGAAAGGAAATAAATAAATAATGCAGAGGAACTATTGTTAGGCATGTGAATTAGTATAGCCATTATAGATGGAGGGGCCTCAAAAAATCAGAACTGTAACAACCCCATGATGCAGTAATCCCACCCGTTTGTCTACCTCAGGCAAATGAATCAGTATGGTAAAGAGACTCCTGCCCTCCTGTGTTCACTGAAGCATTACTTATAATAGCCAAGACATGGACTCAGCCTAGATGTCCATCAACAGGTAGATAGAAAAAAATGTGATATATGCACACAATGAAACACTCTTTGCCCTTTAAATGAAGAAAATCCTGTTGCTTGTGACATTGTGGATGGAGGACTTTTTGTTAAGGGAAGTAAGCATGGCACAGGAAGAAAAATGTTGCATGATATCATTTATATGTGAAATTTAAAAAAATTTTACTCATAGAAATTGAATAGCTATTACCAGGGACTGGGAAAATGGAGGAGACACACAATATCAGTTGGACAGGAGGAATGTGTTTAGGAGGATCTATTGTACAACATGATAACTATATTTAATAATAATTTATTTTGAAATTGCTGAGAGTGGATTTTAATTGTTCTTGATACAAAAAAATGTGAGGCAATACATAGGTTAAGTAGCTCAATTGAGCTATCTCACAATGCATATGTATTTCAGAACATGCACATAATGAAGATATACAATTTTTGTTTGTCAATTTAATGTGTTAGAAATAGCTCCTTTGACTCAGAATCCCCAGGCCACTTTATTTAAAGGTGTGTGTGTGTGTGTGTGTGTGTGTGTGTGTTTCCTTCAGATTTTCAGTATTTTATCATTGATTGAAATCCATTTTTCCATTGTGGCTTGTTTTTACATCTTGCAGTCAGGGAGCAGGGAGTGAAAGAGAGGAAAGAGTAAAAAGGAAAGGAGACTGGAGAATGAATGAAGTGGGAACAGGTCAGAAGGAGGCTCAGGAGCTGTTGCTGTGATGGCTAGCTCATCCAGGGCTATTCTGTGGCTTGAACCAAGATGTTTAGAAGAAGATGACTATGTGGTGATGGATGCATGTGTGTGTGTGTGTGTGTGTGTGCATGTATTTGTGTGCATGCGTGTGTGTATAGGTGTTTACTTAGTTTGTGGTCTCTCCACATCACATGTATTAGGAGTTGCCTTTATCACTTAGTAGGGAAGTAAAATGACACAGTCATTGAGATCTTTGATATTGTCATTCAAGCAACTTTGATGTAAAAAAATAAAAAACCAGGCCAGCACTGGTTCTGTGGGAGAGAGTAATTTGCCCCTTCTCTAACCCACGTTTTAATGGAAGAGAATTGTTAGCTGGGCAGGGAAGGTGGAGTCATTTTGTCGTCCCTGCAGACCTCTGAAGTTTACCTCCAGTGTTTGGACAAAATTTGGTGGAGGGGCGGTGTCAGGATCCTGCACCAAGGCAAGCACTCAGTGCCCTTTTGACTTCTGAACTTGAGGCTGTCTGGACTCATCTGTCCGTCCCTGGCCAACTGGCCTCAGGAAGCGGGGGCGGGGGGGAATGTGGAATGCGAGTAGTCCTTGGGCCCTCGGTGGAGTTTGCCTGACAGCCACCAGAGCACGAAAACCTCATCTGTTTCTCTCATTCCTGTCCTTTCAGAGGGGAGGAATCAGACCAGGACTGAGTGAGAGGGAAGGTCCCCAGAGTCTGGCTGTGGATCTCCCCCCACCTCCAGCTTCCCTCTTGCCTTTTGTCGTAGCCTGAGTCTAGCTACTGGTCTGTGGGTTGTGCTGCAGATGGCTCAGCAGCAGACATCCAGCTGGGCTGACTTAACCCCGGAGTGTTTGTGTTTGTGTTTGACGGCCAAGACAGGGAGCAGGAAAGCTGTTTTCACTGGGATCAGCCTCAGCTGTCTCTCCAGCAGCCGCTGCTTGAATGGCTCTGCTGCTTTCTGGAGCTCCTCCGCCACGGAGTGAAGTTTGGATGAAGGTCAGATGTGTAATCAGGGAAGGAATCCTGGTTCTTCTTCCAAAATAATGTTCAGTCATTGCCTATGCCAACAGGCAGAGTAACTCTCCAACATTCTGTTCGTGTAGGGACTATGTTTTGGAGAGGAAAAGGCCTCCATGACATGAATCCTGCTTGGCTCTAAGTGAGTAGCAAATGCCAATTGTGAGACATTCATCCACAAGGAAGAAGTGGCCCCGAGAAGGGAAGAAGCCAGGTGTTCCTCAAACTTGAATGTGTGCATGAAGTGCTTGAGGATGTTGTGGAAAATGCAGATTTTCATGCAAAAGTCTAAAGGGGAGATGTGGGAAAGTGTATTCCAACATGCTCCATGCTGGCACCGAAGATGCTGGTCTGTAATCACTACTCAAGCGTTTGAGGATGTGGACCTTTAAGCTCAGGGTTAAGAAGGCAACGTATAAGGTAACCTGACTTGCCTGAGTCCCTACCAGGCAAGATGACACAGCTATCTATTCAAAGCTATATCTAAATTATTTCAAGACAATTAGTTAAAGTAGGAAGCATGTACTGTTCTGACCATATGGCATAAAATTAGTGGATCCGACAGATTTGCTTTTTAGCAGAATAAGCTAGTTAGACTGGTTTCATGCAGCTACAAGTAGAACCTGCTTTTGATAACAGAGGCCCGAGAAATTGTATCCAAGCAGTAGTGCTTACAACAGAAGGCAATTGCCACCTTATAAATTCTTGCTTCATTCTAACTAAAACCCATAAATTGTGTGTATGTATTTGCATGTGTGTGTGTTTGTGTTTGTTGGCCCAGTGTTGCTATTTCTAACTGCTCTTCCGTTGTCTGTTTCCTTATAACATGTTATCAGAGAGGAGCTGGCAAAGGCAATCTTTTCCATGTGTTGCTGCTCACAAAGATTGCACAATTTGATGATGATTCCCACATCTGTATGGAAAGAGAGGCTACTGCCCTCAGCTGCAGTAGTTTATGGCTTTTTCTCCTCCAGAATATGATTACCCAGAAATATGTAACAGTCATCTAATGGGGAGCAGGTGTGAAAAGAAACACAGTCATTTTGAACAAAGGGGATGCAGCATGAAGGATTTAGGTTAGACATCCACATAGCAAGACAGTTCTGCTCTGCCAGTAAGGGTAGCAAAACATTGGAACACAGGATCAAAGCCGAGTTGTGGCAAATTCTCAGGGCATTTGAAAGAAAAGGGCAGGTGGTCTTAGTTCAATGCTTTCTGTACAGCTTCGCTCAGAAGGAGGTGACTGAATTCAGCAATGGCGGGAGATCATTTTCAGTTCTGTGATTCATGAGAGCTGAATTCAGAATACCCGATTAAAAACCACATATGTCAAAGAGCCACATATTCCAGACATCATTCGGATCATCCTCATTGATACAGGGATGTCATTTGATGGCATGGGGAGGGAGTTCTGATAAGTATTTGTAGACTGGTTTCATGTAATGCCTTTTTCATTGGGTGAGTTTTACTTATACCTCAGTGGTCATAGAAATGGTCTTTTCTAGGGTTTAAAACCTAATGTAAGTACAGTGTTATCTGGAATGATTAAGCAGTCAAAATCTGTCAGGTATTCATTCTTTGCATAGTTAGAATCTTCCAGCATTCAATAGTTGAGACAGTTGGCTTTTATTTGCCTTTCTAATTGGAATTCACCTATGGGTGTCTGTGGGCATTGCCTTACTCACTGGGCATGATTTTGTGCAGGAGGGACTAATGCAGGACATCCATATATTGATCCAAAATTGCCACCCTGCTATCATTTTTGGCATGATACCGCATTTAAAACCTGTATCTTGAGAGAGAGTGACAGTGCCTGGAAATAATGGAGATTAAACTTTCTCAGCTTTTCAGAAGATCCTGAAAATAAAATACTGTGTGTCTTCAAGGTGAATAATGGCTTCTTCTTATCATCATAAGATCTCACGCACACACAGAGACACACACAATCTCATAAAGATGAGAAATGGGCATTTGAGTTTCTAGTGAATATATTCGAGGCCTGTTACATATGGGGTCAGCAGCAGTGTGTTCAATAAAATTCACAGCAGGCAGATGGTTATGTCAAAAGATTCTGCAGACTTTTAGGAGCCAGCTACCTGCAGCCCCAAGAAGGTGAGACATCTAGTTTTTGAAAGCACGAAGGCAGAAGATGGAGCAAAGAAGACGGAGAACTTGGTAACAAGCTGTGACAGGCCTATATGTTTTATGTCATTGTGTGTTTGAGTTGGTTATAGTATCCTGGTTCCACACATTTTCTGCTGTTATCTCTACCCCCATCCTGGAATCAACACATCAGTTGTTCATAAGTCAGGCAGGATCTAGATGAGAACACTGTATCCTGTGGTAGTGATGCATTTTGATTATTGACTCTAAGAAAGCTAAAACAAAGCCAACACAGTACAACTCATCCTCATCAGGGTGCTAGTTTACTAGACCAGTGGGACTAGTTGGTATTTGGCATGAAAAGAGGTGAAAAATTTGTTTCTATAGTAGTTTTCTTATTTTATGAAGCCACTGTAGTTTGCATTTTGTATATCATTAACTTTCAAAATTTTGTGAATCCAAATTTTTCGAAGAAAGATGTTTCTAAATTGGAAAAAACCCCAACAATTATATCAACTATTATTTATTCTAGCCATCATTTCATAAAAACTTTTGAACACTGAAGGTAGATGAAGATGATGATCTCAGAATAAGAGTGTCTGATGTTAATCAAATTTAGCTTTATACCCACTCCACTAAAGACGAGTGAGAACAGCAGACCAGCCTCATCTGATGGGGATTTGGAAATAACTTCTGCAAGAAAGTAGCTGCTTGTTCAGGAGTCAACATGCTGAAGGCAGTGAGTGACTTCTGAAGTCCCTTTGGATGTCAGCTGTTGATGCTCTTCTTTGATGAGTCAGACATGCCCTCAAAATTAGAAACATTGAAATATTTTTATGAATATGTTCTCACAAATGGATTTCACATCATTTTGACTAAGCCAAGCTTGGAGAATTTCCTAGTATTTCATTTCTCATTTGATTGTTTCCTTAGGATTTAGCAATTCTGTGGCTCTTAGAACACAGAAAGGTATGAAATCTACTTTTCTGGGGAAGTCATACTATAATCTAAATCGCACTGTTTGGCATTGTTACAAACATGAGATGACAGAGCAGTTTCACTTCAGAAACTTGCATCATAATATTTGAAATGAGAAATATCACTGTTTTATAACCTTTAACTCTTCCTGCTTTTGTGTAATGTGTAAAGTTTTCTGCATCAAGAGAGCCATGGTTTGGGGAAAGTGAAACAAATACCTTTACTTCAGTGTCACAAAGCAGTTGTGAATGCCTGGGAGAGTCCACGTGTTATATAGAAAATTTCCAGCTTTACCTCACTTAGATATACCTGTCTGATTTTCCACCTAGATTTTGTGTTTGGAAACAAAAACTGGGGATGAGGTAAGGGTCCCATGACCATGCTCTGTTTCAACATTATAGTGTTTGTAGTTGTTTTCCATAGGAAAGTCTGGGCTCAACTTGGTAGTCATTATGTAGAATGGTGCAGGAGGAGAGATTTGAAGGATACTTTATTTTATAGAAGAGGAAAGAGTAAGGAAAGGTCTGGGGAGGGATTCAAGTTGAAATGCAGATGTTTGAAAAAGGTTATAACAGGACCCAGAAGTGGAAAATTGAGGAAGATGACAGAGTTGAAAGGTACAACAGTATTTCAGATAAAACTTTATGAATTCCTTCCAGTGCTACGTGGATTGCAGTTGGAGAGAACTCATCAGGCCTGTGCATAATGTGTTCCACAGCCGACAGGAGATGCCAGATGTGTGTATGTATTGTGTTCTTTGGATAGACAGTGCTAATGAGTGCCTGCACGTGTTCATTTTTCTATATTTACAATCAGCTACAGCTTTAAGGAGCCTGGGCCTCATGGGGGCATCTTTTAGGTTCATTGCAAATGGGCTTCTCCTGTTGTGTGCTAATAATTTTGGCAAAAGAAAATGTTGTTTAATACATTTGCCTATTTAAATATGATGTGGACATTATCCGTGGAAAGCCTGCTCCAGTTTTAGGCCCAGATCCCTGGAAATTGTTTTGTCTTTAGTGATTCAGTCCTTACAGGACATACTGCTTTGGCTTAAAGGAAAATTAAAAAAGGTCAAGCATCATTGAGTTGACCTTAAAGGAATAAACAGTTAATCTAAAGATCACAGTGTAGTCCTTTCCCTGAACTCATTTTTGTTAGCTTTTTATATTTTGGCCAGCTTTTGTACTGAGGCATCCAAGCACTTGGGTCTTTGTAATACTATTTCTTTTCTCCACTTGTGTTAATACAGATATTAAGTCTAATAGTATCTACTTAGCATAAACAAGAAGATAAAATGATTTCTATGATTGAAATGTTTGTTATTTAGCATTAAGCATCTTCCTACTCCCATGCGTTTTGCATTTTAATCCACTTGGTGCTTGGTTTGGGGATTGCTAGATTAGTTTTAATCCCCTGTCTAATAGTGGAGTAGTGGTGAGATTTATTACACAGGCAGGGTTTGGTTCTTGGATTTAAGAGGGCTCACATGCACTCTTCATGCATATTAAATTTGGGAAACCACTGGTTCAGTATAAAAGGTTGGAAAGACATCCTTTTTCTCAGAATGGTTCTCTTTAGGCACACAAAGTGCAGACAGCATTTATTGCATTAATGAAAAGAAAATTGATTACAAGTATTACTCTCTTTTGGGGTCAGACTAATGTTCTTAGAATGTTTTTTTTTTTCCTCTTAAAATGTGCTCGACCATCATTTCAAAGTATTCTAGATGTTTTCTTTATTTCTTTGGAGGCCAGCTCCAAGGGAAAGATAAATACTTTATTGTATAATGGGTTCTTCCCAAGAAAAATGGAAAAGGTTGAGTACTACTCAACCAGGGAAATAAATATTTTCAGAAAGCAGTGAAAAATAGAGTAGTTCACTATTCTTGGGGAACCTAATAATTGTCATTTTTTTTCCAAATAGATATAAAAAGCTGTTATTTTGGATTATTATTATTTCAATATTTGCTATATTCACATGAAAGAAGCAAAAATTTAAGATTCTGGTTAATAGAAAACAGAATCAGTATACTTTGGCCTTCATATTTTTTGTGATTTATGAAAAAAGTAATGGTGAAACAACTTGTGATAATTTAGGTTTTTTCCCTTTGTTTTTCCTGAGTAATTTCATTTTAGGGAAGGAAATGGAATGCATTATGTAGTAAATGATAAGTAGATCTGTACTGGGAACAACTTGGGTTGTTGGTGAAAATGGAGGTTTCTGGGGGGTTTTAGTACGTTTTAGGTTTTTTTTGTGTGTGTATGTGGAACGGGGGATTGAACTTAGGACCTTGCGCTTGCCAGACAGGTTTGGCACCACTGAGTTACATCCTTGGCAAAAATACAGGTTTTTATAATGGCAAAATACCATCTAATATTTGAATGAATCTTGCCCTTGGAACCTGAACTTCCAACTTTGTTATGATACAGGAAATCCTGTTCAGTTTGCTTTTCAGTGCTGTTTTTCTACCCTTTAAGGTCCAATCCTGTAAAGCAAGCAGTGAGTAGTCTCCTAATAAAAACAAAAAAGCACTCAAATGAGGGTAACACAGTTCAGCTTATGTAAGGCCATATTTAAAATTTACAAAACAAGGTTTCCTTTTTATGATTGGAGAGTTCAAAAGAGCCCTTCTGTGTTCTTTATTTTTTCCTTCCAACTTTGACTTTCGATTTTGTTTCCAAATTTATATTTTATTCATTAAATTTGGTGCCAACTGTGAATGTAAGTACCCCAAAGTTAGTGTAATTGGCTTCCTTGAGGGAAAGAACAAGGAGACACATTCTCTTAGAATTTACTAATGCAGTGATTTAAAAACCCACTCAACGTGACTATTAATATATACATTTAGTAATATAAACAAATGGGCTTAGTAGCAGCTTGACCCTAGTCGAAGCTTTTAACATCTCTGAGCATCAGGTGTGAATAAGCTGTTGGATTTGATACTCTCTGAGGTACTTTTTGGCTCCAGCATTCCGTTCCTCTAGCTAATGTCAGACAGAAATCTACAAAACTATTACATTTCTGGTTTGAGAATCCAGCCAGTCGGTCTTAAAATATTTCTTTCCTATTGGATAAAACATTAATATGCAGGCAATGTTTTGTTTGTTTGCATTTCCCCACCACCTAAATATTAACTATGAAAGAAAAGGGACATCTGTCTTGTTCATTGTTACTTCCTGGAGAAGAGGATTTGTTGTATCATATGCAGTAAGTGAATAAATTACTGGGTGGCTGGATCTGTGGAGATGTCTGTGCCTTCTGAATAAATCCTCATACAACTTCTTGAAATGCAATTCCTCCTTCCTATAGGGGGTAAGTTCTAAAACCCCCATAGCCCAAGACTACGGATAGTAACAAACTTTGTATATGTATTCTTTTCTGAATATGTAGGATAAAGTTTAATTTCTTATTTAGGTACAGTAAGAAATCAACAATAATAAAATAGAGTAATTATAACAATAGTAAAATGAGTTATTTAAACTCAGTTGTTTTTCTAGAATTTTCCATTTAATTTTTTTCAGGCTGCAGTTGACCATTGGTAACTAAAACTGCAGAAAGCAAAACTGCGCACAAATGGAGATTATTAGACTCTCTAGACTTTGAGAGTATGTTCTTTGAAAACATTGGGGGTACAATTCATGACCAGCCAGATGGCCCAGAGGAAGTGAGCTAGGGAAAGGGGCCTACAAATTAGGCCTAAAATTAGGATAAA
>PVIC010042375.1:0-15828 GCA_004025085.1 Thryonomys swinderianus
AAAAAAAAAAAAAAAAAAAAGGAAGGTTTGTTTCATACCATTTACCATAAAGCAAAGAAAATTGTATTCATTTAAAGCATCATTTATTTTTTCAGGAGTAAGCCTAAATAGAGAGACTGCCCATTTTGGAGTCCCATAAACAGTTGTGTACAATATTACCTTTTTCTTTCTGATATACCTCAGGCAAGTAATTTAATTTTTCTGAACCTCAATGTCTTGTTAGGATTAAGAGCATTATACTTATCTTATGGAATTTTTGTAATAAAATTAAATAATATATGTAAAGCTTACTGTATATCATCAATTTTCAATAGATTTTAGATAGATTCCAATCTCTGAGGTTTCAGATGTGGAACCACACCAGGCTAAACAAACATCAGCAACAATAAACATATAGCTCAAAATACCCTTTTCTTTAGACATGTCCTCCAGGGCTGAGGATGTACCTTAGTGGTGGAGATATACCTTAAGTGTTGGAAATCAATTCCTGGCTCTACAAATAAAAGGGAGGAAGAGAAAAGGGGGGAGGGGGAGAGACAGGCACAGATGCAATCAGAGAGACAGAGAGAAAGAAAGAGAGAAATAAAATAAATGATTCCCAATGCTTTATACGTTGAGGGAGCTGCTCAGTTTTGGAACATCACCAGTGGGTCCCTCCGTACCTGTGGACCAGAGAGAGTTCTCGAGCTACCGCATTTTAGGGTTTATGTTGCAGCTATTTCCCTACAGGAGCCCGAAAAAAGGTTTGAAGGAGTGTTAAAAAATTCCATCAAAACTAGTTATATGTTGAAATGGAGTTTATTTACAAATAATAACTCAGGACAAATGTCATTTTTATTCTATAAAACAGAATGGGTGCTTTTCCTGGGCAAAGGCAGAGCACAGTGGGTTTTGTAAGGTGGGAACAAGGAAAGGGGACCATAGAAGAATGGCTAATCGGGTAATATAAGGTTGTTTCAGATTAATTTGGAGGGAAATTTTTGTCCTCCAGACCCGAATAAACCAGAGTCTCTTGTTTTCTGAGAGGACGTGTCTCTTTTAAAATATGAATGCTTCTTCCTTAAACACTTCAGTTTGGTTGTGTGGCATTTAGTATGAGTGACTGCAATTTGGGTTGGTCTGCATTGATTTAGTTTGCTGGCAACTAGTATGGAAATCCCAGTCTGATAAAATTATTACCCATACGTTGTATTGAACAATAGCAATTCTGAGCTGACCATGGGTAAATGTGCCTGTAACAACTAATACATTTGATCCAACTGTAGTCTCTTCCTATGTGCATAGGTGGGAAGGGAAAGAAGTCGCATTATCAGAAGCTTATAATATTCAGGAAAAAGCCTTCAAATCCTAAATTAAAGCCTCTAGACCTTCTATCACACCCTACATAGGAAAGTAGCTTAATCAGAGCTCTAACATAAAAAGAGTTTTAAGCATAGTATGCTGGATGAGGCAGACAGTGCAGAGAAGAGCAAACGCAACTACTTAGAGAGCTGAGTCAAAGTTAAAGTGAAGGCCCTTGAAATGAAGAGAACACATCATCAGATGTAATTTTAAGAAGGTTTAGCAACGGATTAGATGCACTGACCAAAGAACATAAGCAAGATATTTTCTGGATTCAGGAAGTTGCTGGTTCGTGGACCCTACCCATCAAGTGTATGTAGTTACCAAAAAGCTGGATTCCCTTTTCCTTACTTGCTTTTTATTTAATCATGATACTTCTAATATAGTTTGTTATAAATGACGTTAGGTGGGTCAGATGTAAAGCAAAACACAAGAATAAAGTTAATATTTCTCTAAGGATGGAATGTGATTTATTCACTAAACATATTACTGAATCCTACTATAAAGAGAAGGGCTTAGGGGCCGGAGATTTAGCTCAGTGGTTCCAGCACCTGCCTAACAAGTGCAAGGTCCCTGGTTTGATCCCTGGTAACAACATACAATAATGGGCATGGTAACTCACAACCACCAGCAGTCAGTACCACATACCACAAATGCTGGGCTTGGTGGCTCAAACCTGTCATCCCAGCACTCAGGAGGCAGAGGCAGAAGGATTGCTGAGTTTGAGGCTTGCCTGGGCTACATAGTGAGCTCAGGGCCAGCCTGAACTACAAAATGAGACCCTGTCTCAAAAAAAAAAAAATAGAGAAGGGTTTAGGGATAATTTTGGATTCCTCATTCTGGGGACCTCATTTCTTGGGGACAAGAAAGTGGAGGAGATTGTGAATGCCATGCCCGGGTCAGGAAGGCTTGTTCATGGAGTGATTATGAACTTCTTCTGGTCTCCAACTGGAAGACAGAATGTGTTCCATTTGCTTGCCATTCTCTGTGCAGCAAAACGGCCCTTCAGGGCTCTGGCTCTCATGATAGAACATTGTCTTCTTTCCTCTAGGCTTCCTTCTGTTTCTCTGTACATCTCTTTTCTTTTTAAACATGATGCCTCCAAATGATAAACTGAAATTTCAACATAATTACTTATTCCCCCCAAGAAAAACAAATTTTTCACTGAAATATCTTTTCCAGAACCAGGCAAAGTTTCACACTCTGATGAATTGTTCTTCAGGCATGGTGATAAAGGACTGCAGAGATGATGTAACTTGTCTAATGGATCAGTGCAGCTGGCGCCAGTGTGCATGCTGCTGATAGGAACCAGCCAGAGATACCTTCACACTTTTAAAGTTTGCCAGTTGGTGACTGCATGACTCCACGGAACATGCGTCTGTGGCTGATGTCAACACACTCCAGCCAGCAAACTTTCCTTCCTCTTGAACTAATATCAACCCACTCCTGAGCCAGAGACTACTACTTTCCATACAAACTCTTCCCCTGAATCCTCAAAATCAGTGAGGTTGAAACAAGATGACTTTTGCCTGGGCTACACAGTGAGCTCAAGGCAAGCCTGAACTACAAAGGTGAGATCTTGTCTCAAACAACAAACAAACAAAACAAAAAACAAGATGACTCAGTTTCCTTTCAGCCAATGCCATACATAATGAGTTCAAGCCCAGCCTGAACTGTTTTTTTTGAGGCTCTTGTCTCAAAAACAAAACAAAACAAAACAAAACAAAACAAAACAAAACAAAACAGTATGATACTTAGTGGAAAGTACAACAAATAATATACATATCAAGCCTCATGATTTTTTTAATAAAAATGGATACTAACCAAATTGATTGGAAACAACACAAAAAAGCTTCTGTGGGAATCAATTCTAAAATGAAACTGAGGGCCAGAGGGTTAGCTTAGTGGTTCCGGCGCCTGCCTCACAAGCGCAAGGTCCTGAGTTCAATCCCTGGTAACCACATATAATGCTGGGTGTGGAGACACGCCCACCAACAATCAACGCTGCATACCACAATGCCGGACGTGGTGGCTCACGTCTGTAATCCCAGCGCTCGGGAGGCAGAGACAGGAGGATTGCTGAGTTTGCAGCAGCTTGCCTGGGCACCATAGTGAGCCCTGGGCCAGCCTGAACTACAAAGTGAGACCCTGTCTCAAAAAGCAAAAAAATAAAATGAAATAAAATAAAATAAATTAAAATAAAATAAAATAAAATGAAACTGATTTGCTATAGAATATAAATAATTAGGCACCATTCTTTTTCTGTAATTTAGCTTATTTTCACCAATGTCTGGGTGAGAATCTGAAATATGTGGCTTGAATCTTTTCATACCCACATTTTGGTAGTCTCAAACTTAATTTGATCCTTCTACCTCAAACCCCCAAGGGCGGGATCACAGGCCTGTGCTACCATGCCCAGTCTAAGTATATAACTTGATAAGTACATTCTTAAATTTGATTACATGCAGGTGTGTGTGTGTATCATGACCTCTAAACCTAGTTGCAAAAAACCTGAAAAAGCAAAACATTAGTATCTCTAAATTGCTTTTACCAAGTCCTCAAACAATAGTGTAATGATGTAATTAATTTCAAAATAGATTCTTTTCACTTTTCAGTCCCTCTATCATACAGGAATTGAAGCACAATTACGTTGATTTTAATAGTGGTACCGATGACACATAGGAAAAATCAGCTCTCTCCAACACTTAAAGTTATATTCAGAGTTTAACAACTAGACGGCAACATTTTTCAGTGTTCTAGACAGAAATATTTTTCAATTCAAAGAGATTTTTGGAGTGGTTCTAGAAGAACATTGAAAGTATTATATGCCTGCTCCTACTCTACATTTATAACTTTGGCTTGCTGCTTCCACTATTTCGGTAAAAATCTTGTCAGACTTAAGTTTCTTTAAGAGAGGATAATGTCATTCACATAAATAATCAATTTATTTATTTAAAGAAAACTAAGTGCTCCAGTACAACTGAAACTTTATACCTTCTCATAACCCAGTGTCATTCTAGACATTTTTCTCCCTTGCTGCTGTAGAAATACCAATAAAATTCAGTGTTGCCACAAACAATAATGGGCACAAGTTAGAACACACAATCAAAAACTGAATAGAAATTATTTTTTAAAGAACTTTGTAAAACTTAAATTTCTCATGATAGACCTGGAGAGAATGTATGTTGAATGATTTCTTTGACTTAATTAAACATTTTAAAGTATGGCTATTTGCACGTAATGAAAATTCAGGTTTATATAGAAGAAAACACCAACTGGTATTTATATATATAACTTCGAAGATGTTATATAGCTCTCAGTGCCTATTAAAATCAGCAAAATGTGGTATTAAAATTCCCAAAAATGATGTGAAATTTTCAGAAGATCAGAATGAAGTGCTGTTGAGACAGAGAAACTTCTTGATTTATAGTACATAATTCCATGGGCCTCTGTATGTAAAAGAACTGTATTCTGGGGAGCAATGGTAATTATTACTAAAGATTTCTATCACAAATGATATAGTTTGCATTTCTCTCCTTTCATGCACTTCCCAAAACAAAACAGCAAGAACCCTGTAAGTGCTCCAGTCTGACGAACGTTTCTGTCAGTAACTTAACATGTACCTTGGGAGCCGAGATCACCTCTGCCTTCTCCTTCCATTTGTCCTGGACCCATTCACTTCCTTCTTTTCCCCCTTTATGATTCAGCTTTCCAGACCTTGTGAAGCATTGGTCTGGTGCAATATGAGATGCACAAGGACAGAATGCTTCAAAGTGACATCAACAAGACGGCATGAAAAGACTTTCCCGCTTTCAACCTTTTATGGAAAAATAAATGTGAACAACTACACTTCAAAGTAAGTCACAAAAACGAAAGAAAAACTGTAACCAAAAGAGATTATAAACCAAATGGGAGATGATAATTCCATGATAAATAGCTGAAATAAGAAAAGGTCCCTTGAACATGGTAGGAAGAATAAGTCTATATATTGATGTCCCTCCTACCTGAATCACAGATATCACAGCAGAAACACCTGCCACACAGGGAAAGAAGAATAAAATGAGCAGCTAATTTTCCCTGTGTAACCTAATACCAATCTTGATACCTTGATACAAGGCCAACCATTAAGGCCCCAAATTCCAGCCTGTCTCATTGCCAGACTGGCACCCCCAGCTACATGTCTTTACCCACAAACTAAACCCCCAGGCCAGCCCCATAATTCCAGGCTCCCCTTGCCCCCAAATTAGCTCAGCACTCCTGGGCCCAAACTCCAGTACATCTGCACAAAGTGCTGAACTAGTCCCTGGGTCCTAGGACTCAGCCTGTAGGCCCACCCCCGTGCACATCAATGATAGAGTTTGAACCCAGGGTCTAAGCAGCCTCAACAGTCCAAAGCCCAGGCTCACCTCCCTGAACCAAAGGTATTCAGGCTTCATCCAGTGAACACTGACATCAGGCTCCCTACACATTCAGAATGAGGCCAATATCTAGGGACCGAAGTGTAAGGCACATGCCACAGCCAGGCTGACCTTGAGAACCTCAGCTCCAGGAATGTCCCTGCAGACCCAGGCTCCGGGCCTCCTGATCAGTCAACACGGCATCCTACCTGAGGACTAGCAAATACGCTGCTGACGACCAGAAAGTTGCCCAGAATCTTTGGATGAACTGACTGAAAATGTTTTCTTTACCAAAGGCATTCTTTAAAAGAATAGAAGAGATGAAGAGATGGTTATGTATACCAAATTAAGGTAATGTGGACCATGAACAATTTTGGAAAGATGACTTCATTACAAGAACAAAATGAAATCCTAGGAACTGGTCCTGAATGGTTCTACAAAGAACTTGAGAAAAAAATTCAAAATAAATATCTTAAAGAGCCCAGTGAACTACAAGAAGACCCAGATAGACAACTAAATAGAATAAGAAAACAATTCTTGAAAAGAAATATTAGTTTAACAAAAAGATAGAAACCATTTTAAAAGATAAATGTAAAACTTGTAGTTGAGACATTCAATGGCCAAGCTGAAAAATGCAATACATTCCATCAGCAACAGATATCATAAAACAGAATAATCAATGTGCTTCAAGACAGTTAATTTGAAACTCAGAAAAACCAAAAGAATAAAGAATAAAACTGTGAAGAAAGACTATAGAGCTTATAGGACACTATCAGCTAACCAGAAAATACATACATACATACATATATATATATATATATATATATATTTTTTTTTTTTTTTTTTTTTTTGAGACAGGGTCTTGCTTTGTAGTTCAGGCTGGCTCTGAGCTCACTATGTACCCAGGCAAGCCTTGAACTCAGCAATCCTCCTGTCTCTGCCTCCCGAGTGCTGGGATTACAGGCGTGAGCCACCACACCTGGCACTGTGGTATGTGGTGCTGATTGCTGGTTGATTGCTGGTGGGAGTGAGTCACCAAGCCCAGCATTGTTGTATGTGGTTACTGGGATCAAACTCAGGACCTTGCACTTGCAAGGCAGGCACCGGAATCTCTGAGCTAAATCTCCAGCCCTAACTAGAATATATTTTAATGAAACCTCTCTATGGCTGTAGTTTCCAACACTGTGGGGACCAGGGATTAGTTTTGTGAATGGTAATTTTTCTACACACCAAGACAGAAAAGAGACATGGCTTGCAGATGGTTCAAGTGCATTACATTTAGCAAGTACTTTGTTTCTATCATTATTACATTCCAATATACAGTGGGCCTTTGGCTGACAAACTCAGTTTACTCATGAGGTCTGATTATAACTCAAGTTGGTTGTAAATGAGACTATTTTTCCCATGAGAAATAATGGAAATACCTGTAATGTGTTCTGAACCTGCCAGAGCACCACTTAACTAATCTTTTCATCATAAAAAAGTTTGCATGATGTGTATAATTTATAAGAAACACTAGCAATTTTCCTGATGTATTCACCAAAAAGTTATAAGATGTGACCAGTTTGCTAGAAACAAAAATTCCTGTACTCACCATTCCAGTTCACATCTTTGGCTTGCAAGAGGGCAGGTGAAAAGGAAGGTGATCATTGTTTGGAAGGAGAGACCCTTTCCCTAAGAACATCAGGAATCTGGCTCTCTGCTGTCTTTTCTCTCCTTAGGAGAGTCTGTAGCCCACTAGGACCTACTGTGGCTCACTAGTTCTCAACATTTTCAGAACCAAAAACTCATCTATCTGTTTCTGTCTTCTCTTTAACATTGTTCTGTAGTGTGACATGAATTGTCATTAAACAAGTGAATGCAATGATTGGTTTTTTGCCAGCCTGGGTGGGTCTTTTCTATAGATGTCTGTAGCTCTGTCCATTTTTCAGGATTTCCTTTATTTCAGGAGAACTTTGCTGCACTGATTGCTGGTCCCTGCCCCCCCCCTTCAGAAAGCTGCTCAGCTGCCATTCTCTGTTGCTCAGCCAGAAGTTGCTGAAGTTCCTCTGTAGACGGTTCCTCTGAGTGTCCTCACCACTTCTTCAGCATGTCTACTGGTGAACCTAGGGATTCCGCAACAGTGTTATCAACCATGGGGTCAACTGAACCCTCAAGCTCCTCTATATGGCCTTCAAAGTCCTTCTCCTGTATAATTTTACAGTACACTTTCCACCAGGCAGATTTCAGAGTCATTAAAGAGCCATTGCCCCAGGATTTCTCAACTCCATACAGGAAAAGATATTGTAACATTCCTTCCAAAATTCTTTAAGGGTTAAGTCTGTATCTGAGCACATATGGAAGCACTTTGGGGAGAGTTCCTTGGTGTATAGCATCTTAAAGTCACCTATAACCTGTTCGTTGATAGGCTGTTCAAAAGGCATTGTATTAAGTGAGGATCTCAGCTGGAGCCATGAGAATTCTTCAGCCATTTCTTCCAGATCCCATGAATGAACAGAAGAATTGTCCATGATGAGCAGAGCTTTGAGTGGTAAGCTTTCATCCTCTAGATAGTTGTTAACAGTCAGAGAGAAAGCCTCCCTAATTCACTCAATAAAAAGTATTCCTGTGCTCACTTTGGCAGCACATATACTAAAAAGTATTCCTGTTTCCTATGCTTTTGCACTTAGAGCTCCACATAACCCTTATCTGATTCTTCATGACCTTATGTTTTCTGAACACTCTAGGGGTTTCAGAGTGATAGACCAAGAGCAACTTTATCTTTAGGTCACCTTGCACTGGCACATAGCAGTAAGGGAAGCCTATCCCTCTGGCATTATCTTCCCTTATGGCCTGGCATTTTCTTCCCTTCCTATGTGATGTTTGTTCTCCTGGGCATTTTCTTCCAGAAAAGGCCAGTTTTATCACAGTTGAAAACTTGATGAGAGCAAAAGCTATTTCTGTGTGTCATTGTTCAATGTGGTGCGTGTAATTCTCAGCAGCCCTTTTATCACTGCTGGCTGCTTCTCCAGGCCTACTTACACTCTGAACCCCAGTTCTTACTTTAAAATTGTGCACCCCCCCTTACTGGCATGACACGTTTCACTATTGTCACCTGTTGATAGATTATACTTTATAAAATCTGCATTTATAGCCCTAGTTTTTTCACAATTTAGATTCAGATAGGCTATACTCTGCCTTTTGTTCATCCACACTATTAATGGCCTTTCTGCTTCAGCTAACACTGTTGATCATGACTTACTAATTTGACTATCTTTTTTAGCAATATTAGCTTCCTTATATAAATCTTTTCTCTGTAAGATTGCCGAGACAGTGATTTAAACATGGTGTACCTATTAGCAAGCTTGTTCACATGAGCTCTGTTCTCATATTACTCCCCATTTTCCTTTTTTGTTTCCTTTGTGATAGCTTTCCTACTCTTCCCTTCTTTCCTTCTTTTCTAACTTTACTGGGGCCATTTTGATAGCAGCAATCATAACAATTATATAAAGCACTAACACATCACCTCATCAAACACCCATGTTTTGGTTTACACTGACATATATGTATATGATGTACTTTTTCTGGCATTGAAAGTCTTTAACTTCACACATGGCTGGGATTTGGGATATAAATCAAGACTCTGGCTATAAACCAAGTTATTTGTAAAGGAGGCTGATCATAACTTAAGGGTTCAGTGTATAATCAGATAATTACCACAACTCACCATAGTGCAGAATCAGTGAAAGGCTCGAGCTTGTTTTCCTCCAACTACAAAGTCCCGTGTGGGGAGAGGGGGGCCAGTGACACTAAAGTATATTACTTTTTGTCCTGTTTACTCTCTAATCCCCTTTTGGTGGCTGTCACTGAAGAAAACCTACTTCGTGAAAATAGGGTGTTGAAAGTGGAAGCAGATTTTCAGGGCCTTTGTGGCAATCTCAGGATATCCCCCCTTTGACTCTAAGGTATAATATAGACAGAATTGATGTTGTCAAAAGCATACTTTTAAGACCACTGTCATTCCCATCTCAAGCAGTTCCTCCTCTGCTAGGATGGACAATGTTGATTTACCTGGCTTATTCCCAAATGGATTCCCAATTTGGGGGTTTATTGTGGTTAGGAAGTAATTGCTCAAATCCTTCTGAAAGTTTTGATAGATAATCTTGCCACAGTTAGGACAAGGAAGGCACTGGCTCTTTCAAAATCTTTGCTCATTGTTTTTTTTTTTTTTTTTGAGACAGGGTCTCGCTTTGTAGTTCAGGCTGGCTCTGAGCTCACTACGTAGCCCAGGCAAGCCTGGAAATCAGCAATCTGCCTGTCTCTGCCTCCCGAGTGCTGGGATTACAGGCATGAACCACCATGCCCGGCTCTTTGCTCATGTTTGAAACACATAACATGTGGTTGATAATTTTAATCTTACTTTGCAGAACTTTGGTAAGTTCAAGTGACATTTGTCAGCCAGCCAGTAGCACTCTATGGGTGGCCAAGGCACAGACTACATTCGGAAGTGACCTCTGAGCCAACTGCCAAAACCAGCAAGCTGTCCAGTGATAACAGCCACTCCTTTGTAAATATACCAACACAGAAAGATGAATTCAGCTTTCCTGATTTAGAGTCACTGAAAAACTTGGATAGCTCTGCAGATGTGATGTTGATTAACAAGAAAAGTGCCCGTAACATATCTTCTTAATCCTCAGGAAAAACATTTCACATAAAAGCAAGCGTTGCTGTGCTGTTTTCATCGGTAGCTTCATCAACCTGCACTGTATACCACAGTGATTCATTAATCTTCTCTAATTATCATGTCTCAATATCCTCTGCCATTTCATCAGTTCATCTCATTATGATTCTGGGCAAAAGAGAAACATATGTGACCTTCTGAACTGCAGCCTCTCCTAAAGGTTCTCAACAAATGTCCTTTATGGCAGGTAGGATAAACTATTCATTAATAATCAAAGGCTTCTTAACAATGTGGTTACTGACTAAGAATAATGCTTCTGCTGCAAGCAGATTTTATGAAGTTGTTGGCTTTAATACTTGCTCTGTTTTTTTTTTTTTTTTTCTCTTGCATTTCTTTTTTCTTCTGAACAAGTCCAAAGGCTTGTCTTTTACTACAGGGTGCTTGATCTCTATACAGCAGAGCAACTTTGAACTTTTCACAGCTTCATTAAATAGCCAGTTGGCATATATTGTACAAAGCAGGTGGGGGGGGGGATGTGAGTTTCTTTTGCAATGAATGAACCCATAATCTAAGCAGGACTCTTGGCATTTCCTTTAAGTGAAACTTTTTTGTTGGCAGCAGCCTGAGTCTTCTTTCATCACTGAGTCTTTCTTTTTCCAAAGAAACTTTGCAGTGACATTTGGTTTTTACTCATTTTGGTAGGGCAGGGGGGAGGCATGGGCAGAAGTGGGGAGGCCACACACACACACTAAAATAGGTGTTGAACTCTGCCTTAAATCCTGCCACCAGATACAACTGTTTAAAAAAAAGTAGCTCAAGTCACTTGCCACTGGAAAGCCCATCATCAACAGATGTAACTGTTGTCATTTGCCACTCACTGAGAGGGTTTCGTTATGAGTCTGGAAGCAACTGATTTATTAAGGTCCCTGTGCAGTCAAACCTTTCTGCTCATGCTCCTCCACAGCAACACTGAGGCTCCTCCTCAGACGATGACAGATTCTCAAAAGGGCACAGAGTTCACAAAAGGAGTACGCACAGTTCACAAGAGTTCACGCCCTGGCGAAACTCTAATGCCCCCGCTGATCTGAGGGAGGCAGAGATCAGGTGGTGATTCCAGGGAAGGGAGGCGGCTGTGAATACAGATCAAGTTTCATTCGTTTGCCTGCTGTGCACCTCCTGCTGTGCAGCAAAATTCCTGTGGTTCACGGGGGAAGGACTGGGGAGCTGTGCTACCAGGTGCAGAGAAAATAGAGGGGGAAGAGCTTATAGGAGGAAATAGTAACAGGAAAATTCCAAACCTGGGGGGGGAGCTAGATTTAATATTTTAAAAATCTTCCTGGAGACAAATTATAAGAATTTATTAAAGTCAAAGATAAGGAGAGAATTGTGGAAACAGCAAAAAAAAAAAAAAAGTCAACTTACTAGATACACGGAAATCCCATTCTATTATCACATTTCTCAGCAGAAGCTTAAAGGCCAGCAGACAGTGAGATGATATGTTCAAAGAAAAGAAACCCAGTAACCAAGAGCCCTATCCAGCAAGACCAACCTTTGGAAATAAAGGAGATACAAAGACTTTCTCAAACAAAAGCTTTGAGAGCTTATCATTAGACTTGCCTTTCTAAAAACATTATAAAAGTTCTTAAACTAACATGAAGGGGCTCCAGGTAAAAACATGAAAAATATAAACAGCTCACTTTGTAAAGGTATGAATAGTCATAATACTCTGACATTGCAGTGATGGCAGTGTCAAAAATATTAAAAGCCAAAGGTAAATATATTTAAAAATGATAGCTGAAATAATTTAAAAATGATTGATGATCAAAAAATTGATTATACATTTAAATTTTCTAAATCTACTATAATAAAAATCATGCTGTCATTTATTAATGAACACACTATAAAATATGAAAATTTATGATATCAATGACAATTTATAGGAAGACAAACTTTAAGGAATACAGTTTTGTAAGCTATTGGCTTAAACTAGAGCACTATAACTGTGATGATTTTCATAAACCTCATGTTAACCACAAAGAATAAAACAGTGTAATAAATACATAACAAATAAAAGGAAAGATGTCAAAACATACTAATTAAAAGTGATGATGTAACAAAAGAAGGCAGAAAGAAGATGAAAGCAATAGAGAAAAACTGTCAGTATAATTTTTAATGGCTAGAGTTGTCTTTATCAATAAATACTTAAATGTAACATATAAGTAGATTAAATTCTCCACTCGAAAGATATAAATAGCTGAATGGATGAAAAAGACAACTATATATAGCTTACAAAAGATTTAGTTTGCATTTTAGGGCCTGGCATAGGTTGTATATGAAAGGATAGGGAAGATATTTCATGTAAATGATAATACAAAACCGATCAAGACTGGGCTAGAGATTTAGCTCCGTGGTTCCAGTGCCTGTCTCGCAAGCAGAAGGTCCTGAGTTCGATCCCCGGTAACCACATACAATGCTGGGTGTGGTAACTCATGCCCACCAGCAATCAATACCACATACCACAGTGCCGGGCATGGTGGCGCACACCTATAATCCCAGCACTCAGGAGGCAGAGGCAGGAGGATTGCTGAGTTAGGGGCTTACCTGGGTTACTTAGTGAGCTCAGAGCCAGCCTGAGCTACAAAGCAAGACCCTGTCTCAAAAAAAAAAAAAAAAAAGATCAAGACCAGCTATATTTATATCACACAAAGTTGAATTTAAATTAAACCTTTCATGGGAAAAAATAAAGCATTACATAATGATAAATGAATAAGTTGATCAAGATGATGTAACAATTATTAATACATATCTCCCCATCATCAGAGTGCCTAAATAAGTAAACCAAATAGTAATACAACTGAGTGGGAAAATAGGCAGCTGTTTTATACCAAGGAACCTCAATGCTTTATTCCTAATATAGACCAGCCAGGCAGAAAATCAATGAGGAAACAGAAGACTTAAACAACATTCTAGACCAAATGGACCTCATGGACTATATAGAATATTTTATCTCATACCAGCAGAATGTATGTTATCTGTAAGCACTTATAGGACATTCCCCAGAATATGAATATGATTGAAAAATACATTGCATGTTTAAATTTTTAAAATGAATTGCAGTAAAAGTCACATTCTCATTAATCACCTTCTCACATTGTCCCTCACTTTGAACACACTTCTCTCATCATTCTTGTCACTTTCTAAAGTATATCACTAGGGCATCTTTCATGAGTGTGTTTAGCTGCACTGTCTTGGCTGCTTTACTGGCCAGAATCCATTCAAAACATCTACCGTTCCTGGTGATTTTGACTTTGGGGAAGAGCCAGAAGTCAGATAGAATCAGACCTGGTGATTATTTTGGTGGATGAAGATATACTATAATGTTTTTGACAAATTGTAATAAATGGTTGATCAATGAGTAGTGTTCAAAAATATAATGAATGTGTAAATAAAGTGATTTATTACAGTAAAAGATATACTGTATCAATCCCTTCCAAATACTCCCCCTCACTTCAAACACATTTACTCCATCATATTTGCTCATGTTTCTTTTGCTATAAAAAGCTTTTTAAATTTAAATATCAAGGTTTTTCAATCATCCCTTATAAATTGAATGTTAAACTGAAAAATAAGTCTCAACAAATTTAAGAGAATTAGTCATATTGAGTATCTTTACTCAGCACACTGTTATGAAATTGGAAACCAACAATAGAAAAACTGGAAAATTTACAGATACATAGAAATTTAATAAACATTCCTAGACAATGAATCCAAAAAGAAACCAAATGGAAATTGTAAAAAATGTAAACAGCACCACACCATACTAAAACTCATAGGATGCAACAAAAAACAGTTCTGAAAAAAGGGAAGTGTATCACTAATAAGTGAAATAAATAGATCACAGATAGGCAAATACCAGACCTTCTCTTTGATATGAGCACCTGTAGATGTAAAGGAGCTCTAGAAAGTATGACAGCTTTTGTAGAATGGGAAATTTCCAAAGGAAATTTGGTGTGGGAACATAATGAGGGGAAGGAATAAATATAATTCTGAAAGAAAATAAAAGACCATGTATATAGGGGGTGGGGAGGTGTGAGTAGGTAGGGATGTGGGTAAAAAATGAGAATTAACATGTCTTATATTGGTACAAATTCCCCGATGTTATGTGTAACTGTGAGATGTATATAAATTGTACCAATAAAGAATTAAAAAAAATAAAGGGAGGTGTATACTAATAAATGTCCACAGTAAAGTACAAGCAAGACTTCAAATAAACAACCTAACTTTATACTTCAAGGAATTAGAAAAGAACAAGCTAAGGTCAAAGTTAGCAGAGGGAAATATTAGAAACAGAAAGAAAGATTGTAGCAGAAATAATAAAGCAGAAAAACAATGGAATAAATCTGTAAAACTGAAATCTGGTGCTTGAAAGAATAAAATTTACAAATCCCAGCTAAACTAAAGAAAAAGAAATTAAGTCAGAAATGAAAAAGGAGGGATAGAAACTGATATCGCAGACATGCAAAAGAAGATGACATAAACTTCTGTTGATCAAAGAATTTGGCAACCTAACCGAAACAGGTAATTTCTCCTATTCACACATCTGGCTTGCTGTTATGTCAAACAGTCTCTTTACACGGGCACTTTCGCTTTTGTGATGCTGTTCGTCATGTGGTGACTCAGCCAGTGTGGGCCTCATGCTCCCTGGACTAATAGCTTTCAAACTGTTAAGCTAAACAAACCCCTTTTTAATAATTTACTCAGCCTATTACTCTGCATACAGAATGATGAGATTGAATCATTTATACTCAAATGAACATACCTTCAGGACATACGCATAAGTAAAATAAATAGGTCACAGATGTGCAAATATCGTATATTTTCTCTGATATGAGAAACTGAAGCTATAAATGTGTTCTAGAATGCATGACTGATATTCTGAAATAGCAAATATTCAAAGGGTAATGGGGCTTAGGTGTAAATAATGAAGAAAGAAAAAATTGATGTAAAAAAAGGAAACAATGTGTATATAGGGGTGGGAGGAGGTAGGGTAGGAAGGGGAGGGGGGAAATGAGAATTAAGTTGTGTCATACACTGGTACAAATTCTCAAGGTGGAGTGTGATTGTAATGTGTATATATAATGTACCAATAAAATGCACCAATAAAAAATAATTACTCAGCCTCAGGTATTTCATTATAGTATTGGAAAATTAATAAAGAAGAAACATACCTCGGGCCGGAGGGTTAGCTCAGTGGTTCCGGCGCCTGCCCCGCAAGCGCAAGGTCCTGAGTTCAATCCCCGGTAACCACATACAATGCTGGGCGTGGAGACGCGCCCACCAACGATCAACACCGCATACCACAATGCCGGACGTGGTGGCTCACGCCTGTCATCCCAGCACTCGGGAGGCAGAGACAGGAGGATTGCTGAG
>PVIC010042376.1:0-15814 GCA_004025085.1 Thryonomys swinderianus
GTACAGCCCAGGGGTGGCAAACCTACATACAGCACGAGTGCCACAGCGGGCCGTTTGCATCGCTGAAAGCCCTAGAAGGTCCACCATCGCTAGCACAGTCTAAGTCAAAATATACCCAGTCCATTTTTTCAGCCCAGAAAAGGCAGAAGTACAGAACATAGAAAAATACGGAATGTTACAGCTCTTAGCTCTGGGAGACGCATGTTTTTAGGAGCTTCCTCTCCTATTGTGTCCAAGTCCCCCCTGGCTCTCCCGCCTCACAGGCCTGACTCCAGGGGGTCTTGGGGTGCTGGAAAAAACAAATCCTGGCGCTGTGGAGCCTCTCCAGGCTGCCTCCTCTCCCTCAAACCCAATGCTAGTCTCCCCCGTGGTACAGAGGTGGAGGGCACTAGGGGCGCAGCCCAGCGGCCTCCCTCCTGCACGTTTCTGCATCGCTGAGGGCTCCTCCCAGCAGCTGGAGCTGCTCGGACCTGGGAGGCGCTGGAGAAACGTCCCTGGGAGGGGAAGGAGGAAATGGATCCACAGATTCGCGTTCCCAACATCATGACCCCCATGCATCCAACCGCCTACTCCTCCGCACACCTGGCTCCAGTGCTGCCAGTGCCGGCCCGTCCCCTCGGCCCACCCTTCATCTGACTCGCAGGAAAACACGGCAGGGTGGCCACTCGTTTCCAGCCACGGATGCTGAGCTCACAGGCCGAGCCCAGCCAGAGGGAGGGCTGCGGGGCGTCGCGGTTACCTTCGTGTTCCTGTCTTTGGCTGCACTGATGTCATCCTGCAGAAACTGGGCCTCGAGCTGCAGGCGCAGGTTACGCAGCAAAGCTTCATCGGCTTCCTGCAAGGAGAAGCGGTCAGACCCCTAGGTCGCGGCCACCGTGGGGGCGCTGGGTAGAAGTGTAGAGTCTGCCAGGTGGGCGAGCACTTGAGCCACCCAGGAAACGCAAATTCCTCTCCATCGCAGGTCTGCAAGGAGGCCTGCGGCTGTGTTCAGCAAAGACTCGGCTCAGCCATTACATCCGGCACAGAGCAGCGCTTATAACAAGGGTGACTGTGTACCCCTGGGGACATGTGCCAGCGTCTAGAGATGCTTTTCATTGTCACAGCCTGAGTGGCGGAGTGCTTCTCCTAGAACCGACGGGTAGAGCCAGGGAAGTGGCTAAATATCCTGCAGTGCACAGGACACACACACACACATGAATACGCCCCAAGCCACGGTGCTCTAGAACACCTACATTCCCCACGTTGAAACCTTGATCTAGAAACATTGGGGTGGGAGGGTGTTTCTACAGAACAATTGGCCTTCGTAAGTAAGTAAGTAAGTAACATCTATATTCGTTCGGTATCTGCCATCAGTGACTTGAGCTTCTAAGGCTACTCAGAAAAACCATTTCCCTTAGTACTGAAATCCTGCATTTTAATAGTTTTCTCCCAAGAACTGCTAACCTTCCCCATGAGACAGAACTTTAGGACAGCACGCATGTTTTAGACTGAGTGCTGTCATGAGGGACGGCCATTCCTTTGGAGCTGGAAATGAGGCTCATTGCAGAAGGGTGAATTTCCTTTCCACACTTTCCCCTGCTTCGGACTTTCATCTCTTTGGCCTTGTTTAGACAGATGATGCATCTCAGATGGGCACAGCTTGGATCTGAGGGACCCCTCGCTCCCCACCTGTGCCATGGACACCTGCTGTACCAACCTGAGGCTTCGCTCAGAGGCTTCTCATTGGCGTGTTAGTGTTGTTTGAACAGGCAGGACGAACACTGGCAATGGAATCTCGTTAATGAAGGAGGCTGTGTAGCGTGGCTACTCCCCTAAGGGCACCGTCCACACTTGGATGAACAGGTAAGGTGGTTAGCACACGAGGTCTGGCCAAGGTGTTCTGGGACTGGCCGCCCTGCACTGCCAGAGTCAGTCTAGCCAGGCCTTTCTCAGGAGAGGTACTGGGTTCCTCCATTGTCCTCACAAGGGCCCTGGCTTAGGAAGACCTTGGATCACTGACACGGACCATGAGGCTGCGGAAATGCCCTCCTTCTAAGGATCCCATGGAAACCAAAGTGTAGAATTAAAGCAGAAATGCTTAGGGTTTGCTTTACTTTTTGTTTTCAGGGAGGAGAGGGGCTGAAGATGGAATCCAGGAATCTCACACCCTAAGCATGTGCTGTACCACTGAGCCACACCTCCAGCCAGAGACCCTCCTCTTACAGGACACCATGGGCTTGAGGCCCTAGCTTCTCCCAGCAGCCCTACAAGCAACAGCCAGAACCTATGGTTCTGCTGAGGGCAACTCAGAACCAAAGTCAGCTCCAGAGAATGGCAGTTGGGTCAGGAGGGCTATTCTGCTGCCTAAGAGATGGTAAGAGATAATCATGGGCTGGCCTCAGAACTGTGCTTCCCTGGGCCAATCAGGAGCTATGTGCCAAGGAGGGAACCATCCGGTGGGCACCTGCCAACCTTCCCCACCTCTCTGACAGGATCACCCCACAACAACCACTCCTGGGTCCCATAAAGAGAGTTTGAAACTGCTCATAGCAGTAACAAAAGGCGAGTCAGTGGCTGTCCTTAAAGTCAGCCCCAATCACATGCTCCTCCAGGTGGGACGCTTCTACAACCCACTCACGGGTCCTGCTTTGAACAGAGCTCCTGGTGACACCCCCCAGGGCCCCAAAGGTGAGCTGTTCCAGCAGAACAGCAGCTGCTGATCTGTTGGGAAGAATGTGTTTTGGAAGTAGTTTCTTTTGTTTGTTCCAGAATTCAGAAATGTGTAGACACTGGTGTTTTCATTATGTCTGGACTGCTGTCAGCTGAATTTTCCAAAGCTTCAGCAGCAGGAGTGTCTCGATTTTTCTGACCCGAGAGTCTGGTTTCATTTTTGAAAACAGTCCCACCCTGGCATTGTGGATGTGCTGGATCTAGAACACTGACTCACAGAATGTGGTCCCTGGATCACGCCACCTAGAAGCTGGTTAGTCAGGGAAATACCCCTATGGATCCCACATGTACGGGATCAGAATTTCTGGATCCAGGACCTAGCGATCTGAGTTTTAACACTGTCCAGGTGCTGTGGAAGCATAATAAAGTCTCAGAACCACTGGTCTAAGATAAAGACACCCTTTTCTGAGAAAGGGACCAGAGAAATAGAGTTCAGTGCACCCCTGAAAATTAGCCTTGGCAACTTACTCACGGGACCTACTGCCACACAATGAGCATTCAAGTTCATGAAAGTGACTGATTAACTAAGATTTAATTTAAAAAGCATTTTACTTTCAACCTTGGGTGTCAAAACCTCTCTCCCTCTGCACGCTCCCTCCATCCACCTTTCCTTCCTTCCCTACTCTTCCCAGATTCTTCTGCTCATCTCTGAAAGTTCATTTCCAGCCTCAGGACCCCAGGGCCAGGAAGCTGCCAGCCCCGACTGTGGGGCTGCGTGTCCCACCATTACGCTCTGCCCTCCTTGGCCCTCTGCTCTTTCCCACGGACACGCAAACTGCAGGGGAAGCACTTGTGCCAGCCTTTAAGCGTGTAAGGAGTGTTAAGTGGAAGCATTCGACTTGAATGTCCATCACTAAAATTCTAGGGGTTTTAAAAAAAAAACAGAGGGAAACTTTGAAGTCTGCTCCTAACAGTTTCCTTAAAATAAGCAAACTCGGGCCTCATTAGGAATCAATCAGCACCTGCGCCTGCGTTCAGTGACAAAGAACCCCAGAGCTGGCCAGGCCAGAACCCTGGAGTCATCTGAAATCCTGCTACATCAAGAAGCTGGGAATGTCCAGAAAGATGGGGAGAGGAAAACAGCCCCCGGCCGGGGTGGCCTGAGCAGGTTACTGTGTGACAGCAGCGGGACCCTCGGAGGCTCTGTGGGCCTCTCCTCTGCATGTCACCAGGAGCCAGGACACCTGGGGAGGCACCGCCCACCCTGCCCTCCGGGGTGAGGTTCAGGCTCTGGGGCCAGCCCCCAAGACCATGCCTCTCGTGTCGTGCAGGTTCCTGGAGACACTCAGGAAGCCACTGGTGCGTCCGGTGTGTCTAGGTGACAGTGGATGGGGACCAACATCAAGAGCGAGGAACACCTTCAATCTACAGCACCTGACTCTGCATCTCGCTTCTGAGGACTACAGGTTCCGTGACCGTCACCGTGCGTGGGGCTGGGGTCTGACTTCTTGGAGCCTCAGGCTTGAGTTTCTTCACTAGCAAAAGGAAGGAGTTGGACTGGGTAGTGTCCGGGGGTGGCACCTGCCCTGCCAATAACCAAAGGCCATTCTGGCAGCTCCTCTGAGGAAAAGGGCCTCCCAAGGCCGGCCTCTGCATGTTTGGGCACAACTTCCGCTGTATCCAAGTACCAGCTGCTCCATTATCCACTCTGCATTTTTCTGTAGGTTGGATACCTCTTAGGTTTATTTGAAAAGGAATTATTTTATCACTTATAGTAAATAACAAGATAATCATAAAAATTCGCGACTATCAAAAACATTGTTCTCCTGAGCACAGCTAAACCCATCTCCCCGCCTACCAGAGTTGGCCACAGCACTCTGGGGTGGGGGGAGCGGCTAGCTGGCAACTGTCCTGTCAAGGGCTGTGTCCTCACTGTGACCCCAGGCTGCCCAGCACTTGTGACAGGCGAGTCACACATCCATACAGAACTATGTCACTTAATGCACACTGGGCTTGCACCTGTCCTTTCACGCCAGTGTGGGGGCCGTGGTGGTTTCCATTTCACAGATGAGGGAGATGAGGCTTGAGAGACGACATAACCATGCACAGTTGCATTAGCAGGCTCCGCTCCTCTTCTGAACAGAACAGCGACTTGTGAGCAGAAGGGAGTATCACATCAGCCCGTGTAGACCCTCCCCGGGGCTCTGGGTACCATCCTCTTCCAAAACCTCCCTGACATTCTTATGAGGCGGACTCTTCAAACACCCACAGCCTTCGGCAAATGTGCTCACACAAAGGGGACTAGAGCAGTTAAATGGCAAGATGCCTCTTTCTCAGTTCTCACTGTCTATGTTGTCTTATTTTTCTGCTGGGACTATGTATTCCTGTGTTAATAAGAACAAGATAAGAGGTTTTTAAAACCACTGTCACTTCACACCAAGATTAAAAAGGACTCCATAACTGGGCATATTGGTGCACACCTGTGACCAGCACTTGGGAGGCCAAGCCAAGAACACAGTGAAGTGAGGGCCAGCCTGGGCTACACAGAGAGACCCTGCTACAAAAAAAAGTTTCTATTTTTCCATTCTTCCTCTTCTCTGAGGTGTGCCCAAGAGGGTGCTTCAAAAGGAGTGGTCTTAGGAAGAAGTCCAGAAAAAGTGAGCACAAGCACTCACTAAGAACCACACAGTGGGCCGGAGGGTTACCTCAGAGGTTCCGGCGCCTGCCTCGCAAGCGCAAGGTCCTGAGTTTGATCCCTGGAAACCACATACAGTGCTGGGCATGGAGACTCACGCCCACCAGCCATCAATACCACATACCACAATGCCGGGCGTGGTGGCTCACGCCTGTAATCCCAGCACTCGGGAGGCAGAGACAGGAGGATTGCTGAGTTCCAGGCTTGCCTGGGCTACATAGTGAGCTCAGAGCCAGCCTGAACTACAAAGCGAGACCCTGTCTCAAAAAAAAAGAACCACACAGTGCTTGAGGACCTCAATTGCTACCTCCATGAAGGCCATTAGATACTGATGTCCTCGAAAGTGATGATCTGTGGACAGGCCGGTGCCCCGCTTGGCAGCCCAGGATTGCCACCAAAACCAAGAATGGGGTGAGCTAAAGATAGTAGCAAAGCAGCTGGGCATCCAGATGCTGAAAACACGACACTCCCAGCTCTGAAGACAAGCTGCCCAGAGCCTTTGCTCTGGCACTCAACAGCCCAGCAAGGAACTTGTGCACTTCAGCTTCCAAAACCTCATGTCACCTCCATCTTCATCCATAGATCCCACTTGGCCTGAGTAAGTCCAGGACACAGCAACTGATGACACCCTCCTCTATGCTCTGGTTGGACCACACTTCATGCGCTCATGAGGAATAAGGCCCCCAGACGCAGGCGACATTCACTCAGCACAGCATGGCTTCCCTGGACTGAAGTCCTAGT
Source organism: Thryonomys swinderianus (assembly GCA_004025085.1). Taxonomy (NCBI): domain Eukaryota; kingdom Metazoa; phylum Chordata; class Mammalia; order Rodentia; family Thryonomyidae; genus Thryonomys; species Thryonomys swinderianus. Next base: position 6,086 of record PVIC010042376.1, read on the forward strand.
TTTCCCACCAATGGGCAGAACAGTCCTTGACCACACTAACTGGTCAGCTCTTGGAGCAGCAAACATCCTGAGCTAAGCACGGCCGTCTGACGTGGAGTTCCCTGTGAAGAAGAATCCTAAGTCCCAGCTGGGCACACAGGGAGGAACCTGTGTTGTATCAGCACAACAACCATGAAGGGGTGAGCGATGGTGGCCCATCAGCTCTAAGCGAGCAGCACGTCACCCCAGTCTCCCTGAGTCCTTCCACTCTGAAAAGACCAGAAAGGACAAAGCCCAAAGCTCCCTTCTATTCCTGGCTTTGTCCAACCCTTTTGTCCAGGATTATTCTTCTATCAGTAGCAGATTTCTCTCAGCTGCCACAGAAATCTCAGTGAATCAAACTCATGGTGGGAGACGGGAAGAGGGACTCCAGCCCCGTGAAGGCGTGGTCCACACGGCCCTGCAGAAAGGGCTCCAGAGAGAAGCTGAGCTTCGTAGACCATCTCCCACACAGAGTCTTTCCCTATGGAGTGGCAATCTCGAGACAACAATAGCAGAATCACTGTGTCCAAATAACCACCACCCAAAACCACGCTCCTGCCTCAATTTGCTTTCAGAGTCAGTGTCTGAATAAGAAGATAGTAGCGGGTCACTGCGACACTGGCACATGTTGGTAGTTAAGTGCTATGTCCTGAGTGGTCACCAAGGGTTTGTGAGTTGAGAACTCAGGGCCAGGGTGCCAACATCAAGAGGTGAAGGGAGGTCACTGCCAGCTCCTTCCTTGGCCCTGCCTTCCCATCTTGCCATGCAGTCTCTCCTCATGGCCTCCCACCAAGATGTCACCCACTATGAGATACAGACCCGAGGGTCCTCACTGGATACACTACCATGCTGTTTGGACTTGCAACCTCCAAAAGTGTAAGTAAGAAAGGAAAGGCCAGGGATTTAGCTTAGCGGTTCCAGTGCCTGACTCACAAGCCCAAGGTCCTGTGTTCAATCCCTGGTTTCACAAAACAAAACAAAAAAGCCAGCCTCAGGTATTTCAGTACAGTAATGGAAAACAGATTAGTAGTACACTGGCAAAACAGATAAGCTCCAATGTCTATGTTTCTCCCAGGCGACTGAGCATCTTATCATGGAAAGGTGTATGAGTGTGAGTTTCATGCACAAACTGATGTAATTAGGAAACTCAGGAAGAGAATAACAGCAAAAGAAACAGGCATCTCCTGCAATATCACAAACAGGAAGTATGAGAAACTGCTTCCTGTGTTTAGCTCAAGGCTGCAAACACACTACCAAAACCCAGAGGTGCTCACAACTCACCTTGTTTAGTCGCTCGAGCATTTCCTTCAGCACTTGTTGACACTCGCACTCGTTTTCATACCTGTGCATGGACACAAAAGCAAGCGTTGGTGGCATCCAGGATTCCACAGCTGGACCACACAGTCAGCATGCAAGTCATTCCGAGACACTACTGCGCTCCTCTCCTTTCAGGAAAAGCTGACTAATTATAAAGAAGTAGCTGATTCTGTACTTCCTTGACCACTGCTTCTTTCACACAGCAAGGTCCATGAGAAAGTGGTGACACTTGCACATTGTGAGGGATAATCGGGAAAAAGTAAATGGGACAAGACACACTCTAACCACCCCCAAACACCTCCCACCCAACCAGCCTGCGGTGGAAGGATTCTACTTTGGCATAAGTGCAACACAAACACAGCGTAGTCCACTTGCAAGGCTGCCGGGCACAGGCTACAGCAACACCATGGCCTGGCCCGTTATGGCCTATACTTGGATGCAGCAGCAGATGTGGAGCAGCCATGTTTCCAGATTATGTCACTTACTCCTCACAACAGCTGAAAGAGGCAGTTATTGCTATGCTCGTGAGAAGATGAGGACACTGCTGCTGCCAGGACTTTGCCTGGGCCTCCTCCAGCTGTGTGCAAACCTGATGGAGGCCTGGGGGTGCCCACTCCCTCAGGCTCAGCAGAGACAACTGAGACACATTCTACACCCGCAGGCAGAGCTCTGGAGACCAGACCTTAACGCACTTGATAAGGTGCCTGCCTCCAGCCACCTCCCCAGTTCTCTCACCACTGCACTCACTATCAGTGCTCCCTGGATCCTCTCCCAAATAACACATGGCCCCAGAATCCCCGTCTCCCTCTTGGCTTCTAGAGGCCTCCAAGCAAAAGAGGACTTGGACACCCAAACCTGAGGCCTGAGGGCCAGTCTGCACTCAGGGTTGACTGATGCCACTGGGCCAGGGCCACACTTAGAACACGCACACGGTAAATCAGGCAACAGATTCTAGGAGCAGGTGTGTTTTGACTCCTAGTCATTTTCTTTTCAGACTTCCATAAAAATGACAGGTATTCACAAAGCCAGAAATCTTTCTGGTCAGTGAAGGCCTCCCTCTGAGAAAATTTTATCCTTGAAGAAAGAAGATCCCTTCCCAAATGACCTCTGTTCTGTTCCCGGTAACGTGTTTACTTTCACCTAGGAATTAAGCCCTTGAGGTTTGGCTGGCTCGCAACTGTCTAGAAGGAAAACTTCATTTCCCAGCAATGATTGCAGCCAGGTGTGGTCATGTGACAGTTCTGACCAATAGGAGGGAGGGAGACGTTTAGGTAGTGGCTTCCAAGTACTTCTGGTTAGCAGCAGGCTAAATGCTCTGTCTCTTCCACAACGCCCTTCCTGACCCTCTACCCTGTAGCCTGGATCATGGGTGCTGCTGCCCAGGAGCAAGCTCCCTCCTGGCTGATGTCACTAGGCCAGAGCCATTCAAGTAGCAACAGCCTCCCCATTGTTGATCTGCTTCCCCTTGGCTGCGCAAGTTCTGAGTTCCAGTTCCTGTGCAGCATTTCCACGGCTGAGTGACCTGGCCCCAAGCCCTATGTGTCTAAACCTCAGTCTCAGGCAGGCACAGTGACACACAATCCCAACACTTTGAAAGGCTGAGGCAGAACAATCACAAGCTCAGGCCCCGCCTGGCCAATTTAGTGACTTAGCAAGACACTGTTTCAAGATTTTAAAAATTGAAAAGAGCTAGCCATGCACCTCAGGACAAAGGTCTTGAGTTCAATACTTGGTTCCCTCTCCCCACCAAAAAAAAAAAAAAAAAAACTCAATTCCATTCTATAAATGACAACACAAGGAAAAGGCTGAGAGGGTTAAACAACAGCGACAGGTCTGTGAAAACTGAGTGCCTCAGGCTCGGGAACAAGGGCTGGCAAGGGGAGGAAGGAGGGAGCTCTGGAGTGGCAGAAATACTCCTGCCTTTCGGGTGGCTGCACAGGATAGATGCGTTTATCCAGACTCACCGAACAATGAGCTCTTTGCCCATGCACTGTAAATTATACCTGAATTTTAAAATGCATGAGACGTGAATGATACCATTTCAGGTACAGTGAAAGGCACAATAAAACCTTGCCTCACTTTCCCCACCCTCACCCTTAGTACTAGAGACTAAGTCTTCCCATTGACTACGTTCTCCAGCCTCTCTACTTTTTTGAGACAGGGCTGGGCTTGAACTCAATATCCTCCTGCCTCAGCCTCCTAGTCTGCTGGGGTCACATCGTGCAACTTCTGTGAGGTGCCTCGGTTCATCTGAGCGGCTTACTTGCTCCGGAACTCATCGAGAGTGCGCTGTGCCTCCACGCCCTGCCGCTGCAGCCGGTTGCGCTCGGTTGCCAGGTCCCCCGCACGCCTCCGGTTGGCCTCTGCGTGGCGCGCCAGGGCGTCCTCGGGCCCTGCCAGCTCGCCCAGGAGCCGGAAGGCGTCGAGCTGGCCGCGTAGCCCCGCGTGGCGCTGCTCTAGCGCCCGGGCACGCTGCACGTGGGCAGCCACGCGCTCGCCCAGGCCCTGCAGCGACGCGGGGCTCAGCGGCCCGGCGATTGCATCCACGGCGGCGCGCTCGTAGCGCTCCCGGCGGGCCTGGAACACGTAGCTGCGGCGATACATGGCTCCGTGCAGGCAGCGGTCGAGCCACGGGCTCCTATATATAATCCCGCGACCCCCCGCGCCTGGCACGTTCCAGAGGCTGCGCTCCGCTGCCACGTGTGCCCGAGCGCGGACAATGGGACGACAGCGGTCCCTTTGTGAGCGGATTAGCGGCCCATCCAGCTCAGGGGTGAGGAGGTCACTGCCGCCACCGGTTTTTGTTCCCTGATTGGAAGGCGCGACCTGGTGGGCTAGAGGGCAACGGGGACAAGAGGGGCTGGGCGCGCGGCCCGCCGGTCCTGGGAGCCGCAAGGACCACCCAGAGCAGCGCGTGGCTCAGGGGCCTCTCTCCTCTCCCTGACTGAGCCCGGCACAGTGTCTTGTATTCTTTCCCGCAGTTCCTTTCCATGATAACCTCCCTTTTGTAGGAGTCCCTGCTAACACCGGTCGAGCACATTTGGGAAGAAGCGGCTCTTGCTTGGAGCATGCGCAGTAAACTGTTATAATGTCCCGGTGTTTGCTGCGTTGAATTTTTATGTTTATTTTCTCCAGTGGAAAAAACAAATGGAACTGGAAAAGGACCAAGAGATGACGGAGGAAAGGGAAAGGGAAATATAAGGAACTAAGAGGTGTTTTCTGCAGGTACAGATGCACCCATGAATGTGACCAGTATGTACTGCAAACAGGGACAAATAAAAACAAGATTAAAAAAGTAAAAGCAAGCAGTACTACCCAAGACGTGAGAAGTAGATTCTTTGAACTGAAGAAAAACCCATATGATCTAAATTTAATAAACTCACCAACTCTCCGTTGGATTTTGGTTTCATTTTAACCCTTATTATGGAAATAATAGATTTTGATGGCAAACCCTTATATACAAAATGCTTAATAGCCAAGCTTTGACACATTTGAAAATAAATTGTAGTGGGTGTGAAAAGAAATTAATATCACTTGATGAGGATGTTCCTGAATATAAATATTTTGTCGTATCTACAGTTTTTAAAATCATTATCAAAGGAAATGGTTTCTTAAAAATAAGGATTAGCAGAACCATGTAATTACCAGCTGTATGAATTGCGCATAATTATACTACAAATTAAAATCGGAGCTACCCGAGATAGAAAGTTACTTAGATCTTCCCTGAGTTTATTACTGCTCTGAAGAGCTGTGAAAGAAGGGACTCAGTGGGCAATAAAGCCACTTGAGGTCTGAAGCCTACTGGTGGGAGCTATTGTTCTATTTCCATCTTGTAAGTGTTTTCTGGACAAATCAAATAGGGCTGCAGGAGGATTTTTTGAAGGTCCACATATACCTCGCTGGTGGCGATGCTAAATAGGTTTCAAGTTCTCTCCCGAGCAAAGCGGAAACACAACAGGAACTGTAAGTCACGGTTCCTTTTGACATCGAATGGCATTGCTACAGAACAAACTACCCCAAACTGTCACAGTAGAGGAAAGTATTCTCACTCACGCTCCAGGTCCCCAGGGCCACCGGATAGCACTACTCCCAGCTGCAGGGCTGCAATCCATTCCTAACACCCCAGCCCCCACCTTCTCCCCCTGCTTTAGCTTCACCAGAGGTCAAGAGCCCATCCAGGCTTTGTGTATTCACATCTGCTCACATCCTGTTGACCAGAGCAAATGACAGGGTCACAGCCGGAGTCAAGAACCAGACCAGAGCCTGGCTTACCCTGAGGCCATGAAGAGGATGTGGGGTAAAGACAGGAACCCCACAAAGTAATCCCCCTGGAGACAAACATACCCCAGAAACACAACAAAGGGAATGGTACTGTCTCCGTTCAATCCACTGGGACAAACCCTTAGAAAATACCAATTTATAAAACATAGTTTCCAGAGGTTAATGTTTTTGTTTTGTCTTTTATTTATTTTTTTTAATTTTTTAATTTTTATTTTTTAAAAACAGGATCTCACTTTGTAGTTCAGGCTGTCCCTGAGCTCACTATGTAGCCTAGGCAAGCCTCAAACTCAGCAATCCCCCTGCCTCTGCCTCCTGAGTGCTGGGATTACAGACGAGAGCCATCACACCCAGCATTGTGGTGTGTGGTACTGACTGCTGGTGGGTATGAGTCACCGCACCTGACATTGTGATATGTGGTTACTAGGGATCAAACTCGGGACCTTGCACTTGCAAGGCAGGCGCTGGAACCACTGAGATAAATCTCCAGTCCTTGCTTTTTTTTTTTTTTTTTTTTTTTTTTTGAGACAGGGTCTTGCTTTGTAGTTCAGGCTGGCCCTGAGCTCACGAAGTAGCCCAGGCAAGCCTGGAACTCAGCAATCCTCCTGTCTCTGCCTCCCGAGTGCTGGTATTACAGGCGTGAGCCACCACGCCCGGCACTGTGATTGCTGGTGGGCGTGAGTCACCACGCCCAGCATTGTATGTGGTTACCAGGACCAAACTCAAAATCCTGCACTTGGGAGGCAGACGCTGGAACCACTGAGCTAAATCTCCGGTCCACCTTGCTTTTTATTTTTTGAGACAGCTTCTCCGTGTGGTCTGGGCCAGCCTTAAGGCCCTGCAGTCCTCAAACTTGCAACCCTTCTGCTTCAGCTTCCCAGAGGAATTAGAAGCCTGCACCACTAAATCCGATGAGAATTACTGAACAAAGTCAAGTTCCTGCCTTCAGGATGCAAGTTAAATTCATACCCAACTAATTAAAACACATAAAACTCAGAATAAACTGAGATAGAGATTTTAATAAAACACGGTGGTCAAAGAAAAGGCAGTATGGTTAGGTATGAATAAGGAAAGTCAAGCACTAGAAGGTGGAGGACCATAAAGGGGCTGGTGGGAGGAGTGGCATGGTAGCCAGACCCTGAACTTGATGAGGTTTACCCCAGGGTCCCAAACAATACAGATCAGGAAGGCAGTGGTACCCATACTAGACAGCCACACTAAGCCTCAGTGTGATTATCGCTGTCCCAAGACCCACTCAAAACTGGCAGCAGATAATTTTTTTCCCAGCTGTGGCAGGAGAATCACATGCATGGAAGGATTCAAACCCAAACTACTGACCACCCAGCCAAGGCTCATTTCAGGATAAAAGTTTGTTGTAGCATAGGATCTTTAAAACTTTCTCTTAGATTTTTTTTTCTGGAACATAATGTCTTTCCCAAAAAGTATAGATCCATTCACCTAGCACCAGGACAATGGTGCCATTGTGATATCCTGACCCCCATCTTTGATGCCATTTAAAGTATAAATATTTCTTTATGGAATTCTGCTATGATTAATAGGATTTTCATCTCCCGTGAGAAAAGACATTAAATTGATGGAGCTTAAAAATAATGACAACTTGGGCCGGAGGGTTAGTTCAGTGGTTCCGGCGCCTGCCTCACAAGTGCAAAGTCCTGAGTTAGATCCCTGATAACCACATACAATGCTGGGCGTGGAGACTCATGCCCACCAGCAATCAATACCACATACCACCGTGCCGGGCATGGTGGCTCACGCCTGTAATCCTAGCACTCGGAAGGCAGAGACAGGAGGATTGCTGAGTTCGAAGCTTGCCTAGGCTACGTAGTGAGCTCAGAGCCAGCCTGAACTACAAAGCGAGACTCTGTCTCAAAAAAAAAAAAAAAAAAATGACAACCAGGCAAATCCACAGCTGGATTTTGGTTCTAACTGGTTAACATGCAGATGTAGTAGCTAGGCCTCTGTATCGAAGGGCTTCATATCCACAAATCCACCCAATCTCGGAAGAAAAAAGACTGTGCACGGAGTGGTGGCACAGGCCTCTAATCCCAGACTCGTGAGGCTGAGGCAAGATTGTTGTGAGTTCTGGGCCAGTCTAAGCTGCATAACAAGATCTACTATTGAAAAGAAAAAAAGAAAGGGACGGGGATTTAGCTCAGTGGTTCCAGCATCTGCTTTCCAAGTGCAAGGTCCTAAATTTAATTACCAGTAACTACATATCACTATGTCAGGCATGGTGACTCAGGTCCACCAGCAATCAGTACCAAATACACAATGCCAGGTCTGGTGGCTCACGCCTGTAATCCCAGCACTCAGGAGGCAGAGGCAAGAGGATTGCTGTGAGTTTAAGGCTAACCTGGGCTACAGAGTGAACTCAGGGCCAGCCTGAACTACTGAGACCCTGTCTCAAGACAGCAAGCAAGAAAGAAAGACTATCTCTGTACTGAACACTCCCAGAACTTCTTTCCTGTCATTATTCTCTAAGCAACAGAGGATAACAACAATTTATATAGATAGCTGTGACACAGGAATCTGTGCCCTTATGAAACAGGCTTGACAAAGCTTAATTTTGTTGTTTTGGGGTTTTACTTGGGGCATGGTAGGGGTTGAGACAGGGTCTCCCTGTGCAGTTCAGGCCAGCCTTGAACTCAGTAGGTGGTTCAGACTGGCACTGAACTCACAGTGATCCTCCTGCCTCAGCTTCCTGAGTCCCAGGGTTATAGCATGCATCACCATGCCTGGCTCAGTCCTGCTGCTATGGGCCGAGATGTGCCCCACCAAACCCAGAGCCTCCTTAGAATGTGACTAAATTTAGAGATAGATCCTTTAAAGGGATAATTAGTGTAAAATGCTGTCATGAGGGGTGAGCCAGTATGACTAGGTCCTCATAAGAGGAGGTTGGGATACAGACACATGGAAGGAGGGCAACACAGTGACACAGGAGAAGACAGCCACCTACAAGCCAAGAAGAAGAACCCCGGAAGACACCAGCACGGCCACCACCTTGATCTCAGCCTTCTAGCCTCCAGACCACAAGAAGCCCATTTCTGGTTGGTGTTCCTGTTTTGCCCCCCTAGCCTCTGCTTTATACCCTGTGCCGCCAACCTTCTCCTGAACGTGCAGACAGCGTCCACCAGGGGGCCACACTGCACTGAAATGAACACCACGCTATAGGGTCCTGGAGGTGACAGACAGCAGGGGTGGACAAACACGGGTGCCACAGCTTGTCCAGAAGCCCAAATGGACTCAAAAGCCGGCCCTCAAAGCTTGCACTTTGAGTAAGGTGGCCAGTGACCCTGGCTTCCGGGGGGTCAGGGCCTTCGTCTGGCCCAGTCTCTAAAGTCACCCTAGTGCATGTTCAGGGTGGCTCAGAAGGATGATAGGGTGCAGACACACACAGCTCTCTCCAGCTACACATGCACAGATTGTTCTGGAAATCAGTGTCCAGAAAGCAAAGCCTGAGATTCAAACACTAGCAGAGGCAGGAAGACAACATCCAGCCTGCTCCTCTGGGGTCTGCTACAGAAATTGAAGCAATATTTTAAAACAAATTTACACCAAGACAGAAGAGCACAGTTGCTTTCTTGATTGATAGGCACCAGTGGTGGGTGGGACAATGAAAACCAAAGCTGATGCTGACCTGGATTCTAGACTGGGGTGTAGAGAAGCTGGAAGGGTATTATTATGATAGCTGGTGAAACTGGAAGATGGCATGCCAATTAGGTAATCATTGCAATCGAGTTTGAGTCCTTGATTCTGTAATCCAACTGTGGCATGTAGGAAAATGATTTGTTCTTAAGAATTACACAGTGAGGGCCGGAGGGTTAGCTCAGTGGTTCCGGCGCCTGCCTCACAAGCGCAAGGTCCTGAGTTAGATCCCTGGTTACCACATATAATGCTGGAAGTGGAGACACGCCCACCAACAATCAACGCCGCATACCACAATGCCGGACGTGGTGGCTCACGCCTGTAATCCCAGCACTCGGGAGGCAGAGACAGGAGGATTGCTGAGTTCGCAGCGGCTTGCCTGGGCACCATAGTGAGCTCAGGGCCAGCCTGAACTACAAAGCGAGACCCTGTCTCAAAAAGCAAAAA
>PVIC010042377.1:0-15809 GCA_004025085.1 Thryonomys swinderianus
AGTGGTTCCGGCGCCTGCCTCGCAAGCGCAAGGACCTGAGTTCGATCCCCGGTTACCACATATAATGCTGGGCGTGATGGCTCACGTCTGTAATCCCAGCACTCGGGAAGCAGAGACAGGAGGATTGCTGAGTTCGTGGCGGCTTGCCTGGGCACCATAGTGAGCTCAGGGCCAGCCTGAACTACAAAGCGAGACCCTATCTCCAAAAAGTAAAAAAAAAAAAAAAAAAAAAAAAACTTTGGTGGAGCTGGGCACAGTGGCATACACCTGTAATCTCAGCATTTGGGAGGCTGAGGCAGGAGGACTGCCATGAATTCGAGGCCAGCCTGCACTACATAGCTAGAACCTGACTCAAAAAAAACCCCAAAACCCGAACAAATAAGCATTCCATGAATCTCTATTTTCAACACACCTCTATTTTTTTTGTTTTGATTTTTTTTTTTTGAGACAGGGTTTCGCTTTGTAGTTCAGGCTGACCCTGAGCTCACTATGTAGTCCAGGCAAGCCTTGAACTCAGCAATCCTCCTGTCTCTGCCTCCCAAGTGCTGGGATGACAGGCGTGAGCCACCACCCCTGGCACTGTGGTATGTGGTATTGATGGCTGGTGGGCGTGAGTCACCATGCCCAGCATTTTATGTGGATTGAACTCAGGACCTTGCGCTTGCGAGGCAGGCAAGGGAACCACTGAGCTAAATCTCTGGTCCTGTTTTGATTTTTTGAGACAGGGTCTTGCTTTGTAGTTCAGGCTGGCTCTGAGCTCACTATGTAGCCCAGGCAAGCCTTGAACTCAGCAGTCCTCCTGCCTCTGCCTCCGGAGTGCTAGGACGATAAGCATGAGCCACCATGCCTGCACTGTGGTGTGTGGTACTGGGATGAACTTGGGATCTTATGTTTACAAGGCAGATGCCAGAACCACTGAGCTAAATCTCCAGCCCCAGAGCTTGACTTTTAAGTAACCAAAACTCATTTGCCTATTAAATAATGATTTGTAAGTATTTTTGGAAACCTAGTTTAGTACCTTTAAGGTTCCCATTTCATTTCTATGATATCATTTCCTCTTTCAGAAAGCTGAGGCTAAAACAGAATAGTTGTTGCTATATTCAAAATCCAGTTGCTAATGGTTTTCCATTTATTTTCTTTGGAGGCAAAAAATAAATGAGGACCCTGACCTCTGGTACTGTAAGTGAACACTCAGGATAGTTGATTCTCATTCCAGGGGAAAAAGAATTTGAAGATCCTGGGGCCGGAGATTTAGCTCAGTGGTTCCAGTACCTGCCTCACAAGCGCAAGGTCCTGAGTTCGATCCCGGTGATCACATACAATGCTGGGCGTAGAGACTCACGCCCACCAGCCATCAATACCACATACCACAGTGCCGGGCGTGGTGGCTCATGCCTGTCATCCCAGCACTCGGGAGGCAGAGGCAGAAGGATTGCTGAGTTCAAGGCTTGCCTGGGCTACATAGAGAGCTCAGGGCCAGCCTGAACTACAAAGTGAGACCCGGTCTCAAAAAAAAAGAATTTGAAGTCCTGAATTATTCCTATTGTCCACTTTTTTTATTCACTTACCATGAAGAAGGCACCCCGGTGGTAATACTTCTGTAAAAACTTGTATTTTCCCTTTACAGCTTTGTTGGTAATGACTTTGCCATTTGCCCGAAGCTCAGCTCTCCTCTCTTCCTCAGTGAGGTTTCTCATGCGTTCAATTTCTGCTTTCTCCTTTTCAAGTCTGTCCAGGGAGCAAAACCACTTACTAATATTTTTCCATCTTTAGAAAGGCCTGATCGCCTGACAGTAACACAATCCCACCTCCTTGGATTCAGTCCCTTGTTGCATCAAAATGAGACATATACCAACGGAGGAAGGGGCTGGAGCTGTGACTCGGGTAGAGCGCCCAGCACAGAGGTGGCCCTGGGCTTGGCCTTTAGCACCATGAGAAACTAGCAGGGACCAAAACACCAAAACCAAACACAGAACAGACCAGATGTGGCCTCCGAGCCCCTCCCGGCAGCTTCCTTTGCTATAGGGCATCCTCACTCACGCCTCACGGTCTTCTCTGTCCCGCTTGATTCTCTTCAGCTCCCGAACCTTCCATGCTTCATACTCCTCCTCATCATTTTCATCGTCAGTATTAAGAGCATCCAGTGCTGCCAGTGACCGCTTGTTCTCCTCCAGCTCTTTTTTGGTCTCCTCTTCGACAATCTGAACAAGGAACACAACTCCGCTGTCAGACTTCCTCACCTCTGCAGTCCAGCCCCTCCTACATAAGCCTCCATTGCCCTGCACCTTGAGCGTGTACTTGCGCCTCTCCTCGGCCATGCGTCTAGCTTCCTGCTCCAGCTCCTTTTGCTTCAGTGCTTCAGCCTCACGTTCCTGGACAGTCACACGGTCCTTCCTGCAACACAGAAAGCCTCAGAGCTGAGTGCTTTGTCTCTCTAGATCTAGTCTCATCCAAATCAGACAAGGCCAAACTATCCTTGGTTTTATTATTTGCAAACAGCCCAGAATAGGAGTCATCCCAGGTATGTACGTAAGTATTTGGGCACTAGAGACTAGACCCAGGGCCTTCACACTGAGCAATAACTCCCAGCCCTTTTAAAATTTATTTATTTATTTAGGTAGTGGGAATCAAACTCAGGACCTTGCACTTGTAAATGCAGGCACAGTGCCACTGAGCTACATCCTTATTTTTTTTCCTGTTTTTTTTTTTTTTTTTTCCTTCTGAGACTGGTCTTGCTTAAGTTGCCAAGATGTCCAGGCTGGTCCTGAACTTGCAGCCCTCCTGCCTCAGCAGTCCTCCTGCCTCACAGACATGTGCCACCACACCTGATCCATCTCAGATCTTTACGGTCCATTCATCTGTTTTTTTTTTTTTTTGAGACAGGGTCTCGCTTTGTAGTTCAGGCTGGCCCTGAGCTCACTATGGAGCCCAGGCAAGCCGCCGTGAACTCAGCAATCCTCTTGTCTCTGCCTCCCGAGTGCTGGGATTACAGGCGTGAGCCACCATGCCCGGCATTGTGGTATGCGGTGTTGATTGTTGGTGGGTGTGAGTCTCCACGCCCAGCATTATATGTGGTTACCGGGGATCGAATTCAGGACCTTGCGCTTGCGAGGCAGGCACTGGAACCACTGAGCTAACCCTCCAGCCCAGTTTTGTTTTTTGTTTTCTTTTTTTGAGACAGGGTCTTGCTTTGTAGTTCAGACTGGTCCTGAGCTCACTACATAGCCCAGGCAAGCCTTGAACTCAGCAGTCCTCCTACCTCTGCCTCCCGAGTGCTGGGGTAACAGGTGTGAGCCACCCTGTCCAACATTGTGGTCTGTGGTACTGGGTGCTGGTGGGTGTGAGCCACCGTGCCTGGCATTGTGGTATGTGGTTACCGAGGATCGAACTCAGGACCCTGTACTTGCTGGGAAGGCGCCGGAACCACTGAGCTAAATCTCCACCCAGGTTGTTTCATCTTTGAAAAAAGTCTAGATAAGAACATGCTAACATTTCTAGCTATTAGGAAAGAAATAGGATTTTGATCTTTGAGCTTAACTTTGTACTTGAAACATGAAACCTTTGGCTGATATGTAGTCATAACCAGAAAGGGAGCTGCACAGGCACATTCAGGCCTTCTGCTCACAAGTTACTCCTAGCATCCGGGCTGCTGGGTGGAAGTACCAGGCACTCACTGTGGGCCACACTTTGGAAGAACACAGGGTAGAAAGAGCCATTAACTGTTGGTCTGGTGGTAGTAACTGGATTCCGATACCTACTTCCGAATGAAGACCGGCTTAAGGCGGGGCTCCATCTCATCCTCACTGTCCGTGTACTCTTCATACTCTGACTCAGACTCTGACTCTTCCCCAGAACGTCCTTCATCCTCCACTTCCATGACTTCCATCTCTTCATTTTTTCTCTCCTGTGCCCGCTGACGCATCATGCCACGGCGCCGCTCTATTTCCTGTCCAGGCAGACATTGAAGCCTGTTACTTCAGTGGGCTGTGCTCTCAGTTGTCTGTTATGAAGGTGCAGGGAGCTGAACCTCTACTACTCAGGCACCCCCAGCCCTACGATGGCTTTTATTGTTCTTTCAGAAAATCCAACAAATTCTAACGTAAGTAGTTCAGCACTGTTTTATTTTTCAATCCTATTTTCCTAAACTGGGAGCATCATTAGAGTTCTGCCAGAAGTGGTGTTCTTGTACCTTTATGGCCTCAATAAACAAGCACAGCCCACTCTCTCATATTTTGGTGCTGGGAATCAAAATTACGTTCTCAGGCATACTAGGCAGGCACTGTACTGCTGAGCTATTACCCCCCTCCAATTTTTCTTATATGCAGGAAAATCTTGGCATTTAAAAAACTTTCCTTTACCACACCTCATCATCAATCTCTTCCTCCTCTTCTTCACTGCTGTCTTCTCGTTCCATGCGCCATGCATCTTCTACTTCTGAGTCACTTTCTCCCACCACTTCAGGTTCTACTATTTTCCGGTGTCGAGCCAATCTGAAAAACAGGATCTCCAAGTGTAACACCATTCACACCAATGAACATGAACTACATTTCCTCAGGTGCAGAGAACACTTATGTACTATTTCCTCCACTAATACAGAAGTCTGGAGATGAAGAGACTGAGGTGCAAATTAAAGAAAGTAAAGCAAAGTGTCAGACAAAGTGGTTAAATTGAGCCTAAAACATCAAAGAAATGTGCAGGCACCATCCAATGGTACACAGCAAACTCAGAAGGAAAGAGCCCGGGGGTGGAACCCAAGGCTTTCAGCACACTAGGTGAACATTACCACCGAGCTACATCCACTGCTTATAGTTGATTTTTTTTGGGTGGTACTAGGGATATAACTAAGGGCCTTGGCATAGAACTCTGTTTCCAGACTTAAGTGATGTTACTTTCCTTACCTTTTATGCCTTGCTTTCTTCATTGTAAAGTGGGGACAGAAGCACCTATCTCATAAGTATATTGCATGGGTTAGAAACAGGAAGTGGAATGTACCCAGAGCCGTGTAGCTGGCACACTGAAAGTGTCAACTATTACGGCTGCTGTTGTTAATTAACTTGTAGATGTTCAGGTCCAGGGAACTATAACTGTAGTCATTACCTCTCTTCTACATCCTCACTAATCCGATTCTGTAAGCGCCGCAGCCGGGGATCACTAGACGAATCTTCCTCTTGCTCCTCAGGCTCTGCTTCTTGTTCTTTGGCTTTCTTAATGAACTGAAATTCTTCGTCTTCCTCATCTGATGACTCCATAGGAGCATAATCTGGCCTCTTTCCAGACACATAACGTTTTACCTTCACTTTTTCCATTGAAATCTCACCTGAACAAGAAAGATAATTTCTTATATGTTACTAGCCTCTTTCCCAATGTTTCCCCACCTTTGGCCCCTGCAGGCAGGGCCTGGACTGCTGGTAGACAGGTGGTGAAGTGGGTGAAGGAACATTATCCAACCACCTCTCCATCTAATGGGGTTTCCTGCAAGGGCAGTGCAAGGGAGCCATTCTTGTGAAGAGTAACATTAAAGATACCAAGACTAACCCTGCAAATGACGAAGTGCAGCAAGGGGACCAGTGAAGCCATAAAAAAGCCTCTCACTCCTGCCATCAGTTCATGCTGTTCTGTTTCAGCTATACTCTAAAATAAGTTACCGTAACAGTGCTCAGCATATCAAAGGGGTAATTTAAGTAAAAGCACTGGTTAGTTGTTCTTCTACTTCCCTTGTAATTTCCATGGCAGCCTTTATGTTACCATATAACTTATTTATTTAGAAATAAGTTTTTTTCTTCAGCCTTTGTGCTATCAAATCTGTAAGAATAGATAATTCCTTTTACAAATACAAATGACTCTAAGCTGGATGTGGTGGTGCACATTAGTAATCCCAGCACTCTAGGACACTGAGGCAGAAGGATGAAAGTTCAAGCATCTTCCCCCCAAAAGGAGGCTATAGTGTTGCACCTCTGTAGTCCCTACACTCAGGAGACTGAGGCAAAAGGACGCTGTGAGTTCAAGACCAGTCTGATCTGGCCTCAAAAAAGGAAAAAAAAAAAAATTCAATCCCCACCTGGGCCACTCAGAGACTTAATGAGAAAAGCTGGTAAATCTGATGACACTATAACTGCAAATGTGTAGCAGAAAACTTCATAAAGTCTACTGTATTCCCTCTTGCACAGTAGCCTCCCTCACACTGCAAGGTGTGTTTCTTTTCTACTTTTCCTTGGCCAAACTCTCTGCAGAGCCCATTTCTTTTCCTACCTTTAATGAAACTGCTACCATTAAAAAAAAAAAAAGTCAAAAAGTAGAAGGTAAGATATTATAGATTTGAATTATATAAACACATGATTCTCATCATCATTAGTAACCAGGGAAGCACAAATTAATTAAAGCAATGGGCTAACATTTT
This sequence comes from Thryonomys swinderianus, assembly GCA_004025085.1. NCBI lineage: Eukaryota > Metazoa > Chordata > Mammalia > Rodentia > Thryonomyidae > Thryonomys > Thryonomys swinderianus. Next base: position 6,398 of record PVIC010042377.1, read on the forward strand.
ATACCTCTTGGATTGTGTGAACATTTAAAAATATGATACAGCCAGACGTGGTGGCTCATGCCTGTAATCCCAGCACTTGGAGGCAGAGGCAGGAGGGTTACTAAGTTCGAGGCTTGCCTGGGCTCCACAGTGAGCTCAGGGCCAGCCTGAACTACAAAGCGAGACCGTCTCTAAAAAAAAATACATTGAAAATAGAAATCCTTATCCTCTTACAACTTATTTTGCAGAGACTCCTCAGCGTCTCACCTAAAAAAATTCTCATTAAGTGCACTGACCAGACACATTTGAGAAAGGCAAGCTGGGCATGGCGGCACATACCTGGAAATGTTGCACACCAGGAGGCTGAGACAGGACTGCAAGTTTGATTGCAATTTGGGCAAACTAATGAGAACCTGTCTCATAATAAAAAGAATGGGGTGGGGATGCAGTACAGGATGAAGGCCCCAAATTCAATTCCTAGTCTCTCTCTCTCTCTCTCTCTCTCTCACACACACACACACACACACACAGACAAATAATTGCAGTACTTCTGTAATTGGTGAGAAACAACATAGCAATAACCTGGACATCAACAGGAAATAAACTATACTGTAGTTTAATTGAACAGTCAAATCCTTAAGTTCATAAGCAGTTAAAATGAATGAATTAGATCAATATGCAGCCAAACAATACTTCTCAAAGGTTATGTTGAATGAGAAAAGTAAAGGAATGGCTGAGGTGTAGCTCGGTGGTAAAGTATTTTGCTTTGGAAGGCCCTGGTTTACATCTTCAGTGCAGCAAGTAAATAGTCAAAACAAAACCCCAAAGGACAAATTACCTAGGGACAGATACAGTACACTGAAAAAACAAAAAGTAACATTTTCTTCCATTATCATTATTGAAAAAACTCGATCTGACTCGTTTTTCTGAGATAGGGCCTCCCTCTGTAATTCAGAATTACAGAGTAAATCTAGAACTACTGGCAATTCTCCTTTTTCAGTCTCAAGTGCTAGGAACATAGGTGTGCGACACCACGCATGGCTTTGACTTGACTTCTTAAACAGTTATGGTGTTCCATTCGCACTCACTGAAATCTCTCCTGCCCTTTGGGGACCAAATTATATACCACTTTCATTAAGAGGTTTTCCTTGATCACCTCAATCTGAGGCAATCGTCTATCACTTCTTTGCTTGGAATGCGCCTCTTTCTGCAAGTCTTACACCCACTAGAATATGATTTTTTTTAAAAGTTGAGGCATTGTCTTGAGCGAGTCTTATCCAATTTAACAGTCAGTGTGCTGGAAAAGAATAAAATGTGCCCGCCTCGAGGAGAACAAGAGCTTATGATCTACTAGGGAGAGATAAACACGTAAGTACTGTACAAGAATAGGTAAGAGTGAGGAAAGCAACACACACTGCTGTGGAAGACAAAGAGTTTAATCACGCACAGCACCTTGCAAACAGGCTTATTTTTAAGCGTCTATGGAATTTGCAGCGGCCAAAGGGAAGAGGGGTGCTTGCTGTATAGAAAGTTGCTGTATAGAAAGACAGGCCCCAGGAACACGACCAAGACGCAAGTAGGTGCTCCCTCTGGGAGGGAACTCCAGACGGGAGGGAGGAAGGGGGGAACTGAAGGAGGATCTCGAAGTCGGCGGGGTTGGAGCAGCACCCAGGGAAGGAGGGAGTCCCCAGGCTGGCGGAGAGATCTGCCAGGACGAGGGGTGAACGCTGTACCTTTCTCATTGCGGACGGGGACGGCTCCCGCCGTTGACTGAATGGGCGGTTGCTTCATGAGTGAGCTTGGGACAGACATGTTGACGGCAGCGGTGACGAGTCCTCAAACTTGAAGGAGTCCAAAAGCTGAACACCTAGGACAACAGAAACTCCTTCCTCCCTAAACGCGCCGCAGGACTGTGCTGCGAGAGAGAAGGAAAAGTAGGCGGGGCTAGAGAAGCCGGAAGTACTTGACTAGAGGATTGTGGGATGCCGGAGGACTTTCTCACGCCCGTTCTGAGCCGGCTCTTCCTCTGTTGGTGTTTGGCGGGGTCAGCCTCCCTCTGTTTCGCTGCTGGTGTTGAGACCAAGAAATCCTCGTTTTGTGAGTCACCCCTATCTGATGTTTAAACTGTAAACAAGCCCTGTACTCTGTAAAACATCCTGTGTAAATGTGGTATGTAATCTATAAAGACAATATGTGCACCTGTGTTAAGTTCCTGGAATAATTACAAAGTGTAGGAAGTTAACAAGGTCGTTAAGTAACAGCGACCCTCCTGATGGATTTCATAAGAAATAACATTCCGGTGAGCTAACCGCCAGAGCTGTCCTCCCCAAAGATCCTCTTTGTCCTGTCATAGTTAGCCCTCCCACAAATATGACTCTGTATCCTCTGACCCTCCTTCACCAATGACCACGGACAAGTATATATTAAATTGTTAGCCAATCCTTAGTAGGTACCCTACCCCTTCCTGTAAGTGAACCAAGAATGGCTTTAAAAAGAGCCTGTAACCACCATGCGGGGTCTCCAATCTAATATTGGTAGACCCACTGCATGTTGTGCTAATAAAAGTGCCCTTGTTAATTACATGTGAGTTGCTGGACTTCTTGGGAAAGCACGATTCGGGCATAACACTGGGACACTGCCAGGCTTGGAGGCAAATAAGGTTTGAATGAAAATGTTTCGCGTGTTGAACCGGATGTGATGGCTTGCAATCACGACACTCAGAGTGTGCTAATGTAGGGGAATCAAGTTCGAGTTCCGCCTGTAAAACTAACTTAGTGAGCTCTTGTCTCAAAATGAAAAATTAAAAAGGCTGGGAGGGCCAGAGATTTAGCTCAGTGGTGCAGGCGCCTGCCTCTTAAGCGCAGGGTCCTGAGTTTGATCCCTGGTAACCACATACAACAGTGCTGGGCGTGGTGACTCACACCCACCAGCATTCAATACCACATACCACAGTGCTGAGTTTGAGGCTTGCCTGGACTACATAGCGAGCTCAGGGCCAGCCTGGACTACAAAGCGAGACCCTGTCTCAAAAAAAAAAAAAAAAAAAAAAAAGCTGGGAATGTACCTCAGGGGTAGAGACCTTCCAATTTCTAATTGCAGTACTGAAGCAAAGTAAAATAAAACAGCAAAAATGAAGGGAGGCAGATGTATGCCTGTAAACCCAAATACAAGGGAGGCTAAAGCAGGAGGCTCACAAATTCTCTACCAGTCTGAATGATTTATGGTAATGCTGCCTCAAAATTTCAAAATAAGGGGGTGGTTGCTCAGTGTTATAACACTTTAATGTGCAAGGTCCTGGGTTTAACTCCCAATACAAGAAAAATAACAGTAAAACAAAACCTTGAACAAGCCAGATTTGGCATGGTGGCTCACGCTTGTAATCCCAGCAATTGGGAGGCAGAGACAGGTGGATTGCAGTGAGTTTCAAGCTAGCCTGGGCTACATACTGAGTTCAGGGCCAGCCTGAACTACATAGTGAGACTCTCTCAAAAACAAAAACAAAAACAAAAACAAAAACAAAACAAAAAAACCTTGAACAAGCACCCAAGGAAATAGTAAGGAATGTTCAACTTTTTCTTTTCCTGGTACCAGGGATGGAACAGCAGGATCTTGTACTTGCCAAGGAGGTGTGAACACCACAGAGCTACAGCCCCAGTCCTCTCTAAAGCTGTTGAAAACTCAAGAGTTTGGTGGAATAAAATTCTTCCTAGACTGGGCATGAAGGCGCATACCTGTAGTCCCAGCACTCAGAAGTTGAGGCAGCCAGAGGAGTTCTGTGAGTTCAAGAGCAAGGTCCCGAGTTCAATCCTCAGTACAACATATCACAATGGCAGGCGTGATGGCTCACACCTGAAATCCCAGCACTTGGAAGGCAGGATTACTGTGAATTTGAGCTAACCTCACACTACATAGTGAGCTCAGGGCCAGCGTGAACTACAAAGGGAGACCTGTCTCAAAAAAACTAAAAAATAAAAAAGACAAAAAGCCAAAACAGGCTGGTGCTGTAATTGAAGCACTTGGGAGGCAGAGGCAGGGGGATTGCTGGAGTTAAAGGCTAGTCTAGACTATAAACTGAGTTTACAGCCATCCTGAACTACAAAATGAGACCCCGTCTCATCAACAACAAAAAAACCCCAAACAAAACAAAACAAAACAAAAATCTTCCTAGTTAACTCATATTATGAGGCTCCTGTGAGCTGGGCTGTGGCATTTGGTAGTTGCCCAAGAAGGGTATGTGGTTGTGATTTAATCCAGGGATACACATAAACACACACACCTGACAAAAATGCCCTAAGGATCTTAGGAAAGTACAGAAATCCTAACACTCTGCTTTTTTTTTTTTTTAAACGGTAGCAACATTTTAAAATTATTAAGGAAAAGAAACAGGTTCTGCAGAGGACATTTTGGCCAAGTAAAAGTAGGAAAAAAGTACACTCTTCAGCATGAGGATGGATTGCATGCAACAGAGAACACGGTGGCTTAGCATCCAGCTTTCAATTTTCATGTTCTTTCATTATCTGGAAGCTGCCTATTAAAATGCATTCACAGTTGGAAAATGTATTTAATTTCTTAATGATAGTACTTGTGTTTTCCGTTTTTAGGGCTGTAAAAGGATTGTGGAAGACTATTGTTAAGAGTTTTCTACTCGAGGAATTTGAAGTTGTCAAGAACTTGTAGAATAGCAGAAGCAGCTCCAACATATACCTGGGTGGTGTAAAAAAATTGGTGAAATAGAAGCCAAACATATCATTATAGAAATAATTTTTTTGTTTATTTAGAAATAATTTTTTGTTTTTCTGTGTATTCCAGGCTGAACTGTTACAGGTGTGTAACACTACACCCAGCTAGAAAGGACTGTATAACTACTGTGGTGCAGGACAGAAGGGCCAGCAGGACAGTCCTGAAGGCCAGAAATAGTACAGTATATATGGGGAAAGATGCAAAACATTGTTTAATTGCCATATACATATATATATATATATATATTTTTTTTTTTTTTTTGGAGACAGGGTCTCACTTTGTAGTTCAGGCTGGCCCTGAGCTCACTATGTAGCTCAGGGCAAGCCTTGAACTCAGCAATCCTCCTGCCTCTGCCTCCTGAGTGTTGGGATTACAGGCATGAGCCACCACACCCGGCTAATCGATAATTTTTTTTTTTGAGACAGGGTCTCGCTTTGTAGTTCAGGCTGGCTCTGACCTCACTATATAGCCCAGGCAAGCCTCGAACTCAGCAATCCTCCTGCCTCTGCCTCCCGAGTGCTGGGATTACAGGCGTGAGCCACCACACCCGGCAGTGTGGTATGTGGTATTGATTACTGGTGGGCATGAGTCTCCACGCCCAGCATTGTATATGGTTACCAGGGATCGAACTCAGGACCTTGCGCTTGCGAGGCAGGCGCCAGAACCACTGAGCTAACTCTCCGGCCCGAATCAATAATTTTTTTTTTTTTTTTTTTTTTTTTTTTTTTTTTTTTTTAGCGGAGAAATGGTTAAACTTCCTTGGGTACTAATTTGTGGACAGCCGTCAAGGTATCAAATTAATTTCACCTGTCTCCTAAAGCTGCCCTTTCCCCCAGGGGTCAGGAGAAATGAAATTGGTAGTTCTGAAGCAAGGTTAAATGGGTATTCAATTTAGAACCAAGGATGCTAAAGGGTCTAAGACTTGATAGTATTTGTTAGCCCGGCCTGTTGGGACATTCCTGTATTCCCAGCACCTGGGAGGCTGAGGCAGGAAAACCAAATTCGACTCCAGCCTGTTCAATTTAAGGACGTAGTGAGATCCTGTCTCAAAATAAAAAGGGTGAGGGTCGGAGATTTAGCTCAGTGGTTCAAGCGCCTGCCTCGCAAGTGCAAGGTCCTGGGCTCGATCCCCGGTAACCACACACAACAATGCTGGGCGTGGTGACTCCTGCCCACCAGCCATCAATACCACATAGCACAGTGCGGGGCGTGGTAGTTCACGCCTGTAATCCCAGCACTCGCGAGGCAGAGACAGAATTGCTGAGTTGTAGGCTTGCCTGGGCTACATAGTGAGCTCAGGGCCAGCCTGAACTACAAAGCGAGACCCTGTCTCAAAAAAAAAAAAGTAAAAAGGGTGAGAATGGGGCCGGAGGGTTACCTCAGTGGTTCCAGCGCCTGCCTAGCAAGCTCAAGGTCCTGAGTTCCATCCCCGGTAACCACATATAATGCTGGGCGTGGAGACACGCCCACCAACAATCAACACTGCACACCACAATGCCGGACGTGGTGGCTCACGCCTGTCATCCCAGCAATCGGGAGGCAGAGAAAGGAGGATTGTTGAGTTCGCGGCGGCTTGCCTGGGCACCATAGTGAGCTCAGGGCCAGCCTGAACTACAAAGCTAGACCCTGTCTCAAAAAGCACCGAGGGCCGGAGGGTTAGCTCAGTGGTTCCGGTGCCTACCTCGCAAACGCAAGGTCCTGAGTTCGATCCCCGGTAACCACATACAATGCTGGGTATGGAGACTCACGCCCACCAGCAATCAATGCCACATACCACAGTGCCGGGCGTGGTGGCTCACGCCTGTCATCCCAGCACTCGGGAGGCAGAGACAGGAGGATTGCTGAGTTCGAGGCTTGCCTAGGCCACATAGTGAGCTCAGAGACAGCCTGAACTACAAAGCGAGACCGTCTCCAAAAAAAAAAAAAAAAAACCTGCGCCGGTGTGTCGGAGAGAAACCCACAGCTGTGACATCTAATCGGGCTCCGGGTCAGACCACGTCCTCCTTCCGGGACCGAAATCGAGGCTGCCCTGACTTCCGGTCCAGCCCTCACCGGGGTTTCCCGCCCTCTCCCGTCGGCCCTCGCGTGCTCTTGGCGGGAAGATCCAACAGTCGCCGGTGGAGTGATGTCTTTCCCTGTCGCGGAAGACGAGGGGATGGCGGACTCTGGAATGCGGCCCGAGGCGCAGGTGAGGCGACTAAAGTCTCGTCTTCGAGAGATTTCTGCGGAGCCCACGCTGTGGTCCGCAGAAAACCAGGCGCTGGGCGCGGAGACCGGCCCTGTCCCTAACGTTTGAAGTAGCTCAGGTTCGGACTGGGCCCTTCCTTCTCCACCCTCTTGTCACCTTCCAGGCTTGGTCTTTTTATTTTTGGCCCGGGGGATTGAACTCAGGGCTTTCACACCGAGCTACATCCCAGTGAGTTTTTTTTTAAACTTTAAGGCAGGGTCTCACCAAGTAACTGAGTTGCCCAACCCTGGCGAAAACTTGAAATCCTTCTGCTTTAGCTTCCGAGTGTGCTGCGCGGTATCCTCCCCGGCCTTGCTCGGCGCTAGTCATTTTTACTGTAGATAGGGCAAATTCACGTGTACAGTCAGCGTGCCCAGTAGAATCGGTAATTTCATTCTGCTTAATATGTGATCATCTAGTGTTTGGAGAGGGAAGGTGTCCTTACAGGCTACACTTCTTGAGTGATGCTGTTATTGGGAAACGAGTTACACAGACATGTTAAGGACCTGTGGAAAAGGGCTAGGACCTTGGGTTCTAATGCTGTTTTTTTTTTTTTTTTTTTGAGACAGGGTCTCGCTTTATAGTTCAGGCTGGCCGTGAGCTCGCTATGTAGCCCAGGCAGTCCTCCAACTCAGCAATGTCTCTGCCTCCCCAGTGCTGGGATTACAGGCGTGAGCCACCATGCCCGGCACTGTGGTATGTGGTATTGATTGCTGGTGGGCGTGAGTTTCCATGCCCAGCATTGTATGTGGTTACCGGGGATCGAACTCAGGACCTTGCACTTGCTAGGCAGGTGCTGGAACCACTGAGCTAACCCTCTGGCCCTCTTTCCTTTTTTTTTTTTTTTTTTTTTTTTTTTGAGACAGGGTCTTGCTTTGTAGTTGAGGCTGGTCCTGAAGTCACTATGTAGCCCAGGCAAGCCTCGAACTCAGCAATCCTGCCTCTGCCCCCCCGAATGCTGGGATTACAGGGGCGAGCCACCATGCCTGGCTAATGCTGTTTTCCTTTATTGACTTCAATAGGTTAATGAATTTAAAGAAAATCAAGACTTCACTTACACATCTGTGAGACCAGTACAGACTACAATTTTAGGAAAAAGAGCTATGGTTTATCTTACCCCGTTTTCTCTCAGTGATTACAAGCTACAGCAACCCAAGCACTACAAATCTCTATCAGAAAAGAATTCTAACTACACGATAGTATGTCAGAAGACTAAGTTGAAGAGAACTTGTGAGGAAATTTTAATTCCAAAGATGAAAGCCATCCCTTCCAAGACAGAATCTACTCTGCAAAAGTTGTCCTTAGATGTTCATACTGAAAGCAGTAAGACAGGATACAAGAGGCCTTCACTTACCACCATCCTGAGTGCTGAGATGGAGAGTAGCGATGAAGACTTCACACCAAGCATGGTAGGAGTTTCGTTAATTGTTTGTTCCAAGTTTTCTTATTGTTTTGAAATTTGAAAGCTAAAGTTGTCAAGAGTCTCTAGTTAAATCAAAGTATTTTATCACTGAAATTTATTTTTAAAATTTTTTTATTTCTTGTACTGGGAATTGAACTTAGGACGTTTGCACTGAGTCATATTCCCAGTCTCTTTCTTTCTTTTTTTTTTTTTGAGACAGGGTCTCGCTTTGTAGTTCAGACTGGCCCTGAGCTCACTGTGTAGCCCAGGCAAGCCTGGAACTCAGCAATCCTCCTGTCTCTGCCTCCCGAGTGCTGGGATTACAGGCATGAGCCACCACACCTGATTCTTTCTATTTTTTGAATCAGGGTCTTGTTAAGTTGCTCAGGCTGGGCTCAAATCTCAAAGAATACTAATTGCATTATATAATGTACCATCAGGCTCAGGTGGTATCTAATTCTTTTGGCTTTTAAAGCCTAATAGGAATATTATGACAACTTTTGTACAGACAAGGGAAAATCATACTATGGATGGAAAGTTGATAGAAGTAAGGAAAGAAAATGAAATTAGGGAAAGTGAGAAATACTAATAGAAAAGTTGTTATGAAATAGGAATTTGAATTTTGTTTTATTGTCCCAGAAGTAAGAACCAGGACCTGGGCCAGAGGGTTAGCTCAGTGGTTCCGGCGCCTGCCCAGCAAGCGCAAGGTCCTGAGTTCGATCCCTGGAAACCACATACAATGCTGGGCGTGGAGACTCATGCCCACCAACAATCAATACCACATACCACAGTGCCGGGCGTGGTGGCTCACGCCTGTAATCCCAGCGCTCTGGAGGCAGAGACAGGAGCACTGCTGAGTTCCAGGCTTGCCTGAACTATATAGTGAGCTCAGGGCCAGCCTGAACTACAAAGTGAGACCCTGTCTCAAAAAAAAAAGAACCAGGACCCATGGGGAGAACATGGAGTCATTCATAGTGCCTTAGACCAGGGTTTGAAAACCTGTCCTCTAGGCATGGCCATTTCTTTCTCTCTCTCTCTCTTTTTTTTTTTTTTTTTTTTTTTTT
>PVIC010042378.1:0-15841 GCA_004025085.1 Thryonomys swinderianus
AAGGCAATCCTGAAGATTTCAAGGAGCAGCCATTATGTAAACCTAGTACATCTGGAATATTCCTAGGGATTCTGCATTTTAAATAAGACTACAGTAAATCTCTGCACATAATAAAAATCAGTTCTTAATTCAGTCTTGTAAAGTCAGATTCTGATGTGTGGCATGCTGGAAGTGGGGTAAATCTCTAATTCTTCTGTCAAAGCTCGTGCCCTGGAGACATCTAGACTCACGGCTCCGGGGACTTGCCTCCACAGGGTTCACAGTAAGCAAGTGCAGTTTTACCTAACTGAGGGGAGGCAGGGCGACCAGCCTCACCCCGACTTGCGTGGAGATCTCCATGCCTACAGACAGCACCACGCTCCCCTGCTTCTCTGTGCCTCACATACTTGAAACCAAACCCTATGGCAGGAAATTCACCTTACTCTGCTCACAACCCCGCAACTCTTCTCTTCTTTTAACCTGTTTTCATTCCTCCTCCTAAGTTTCTCTTTCCAGTTATTAAAGAAAACCAAGCCCTTACCAAAGCCAAATCACTTGCACTAAAAGGGGGAAAAAATAAACTTTGTAGTGTCAGTTTGAGGATTAGCTGTCTGAGCTGCTAAAATGCATTGCGCATGTGTGTACAGTCTCCTTAAAATCAGGGTACACTAAAAGTCACGTAACTCAAAAGCCGTAACCCACGTAAATCAGTGCTTTAATTCATGAAAACAACACTTTCTGGAAGTTAATCTGAGACAGGTCATCTAAGAAAGGAGAAAATGTCAGCGAAGAAAGGGATCCAAGGTGACAATGACGAAAATAAACAATGACACAGCATCACACATTGTAAAGGCAAAGAACGGCTCCTGGATGGTTTATAATCCCACCGCCGCAGGCAGGTAAGTACGGCCATCTAGCCGTGACTACAAAGGGGGAGATACCATGAGACCTCTTTGTATTGTATGTGATGTGATTTTTTTTAATTTTACTGTAGCAAGATTTTCCATGAAAAAATGTTTCAACTCAGAATAAGATTGACATAAAACTCATGTCTAGTACCATAAGGCAAATGATGCCTTTGTGTGCTGACCTTGATTTTTAATGTTGCCCTTAGAAAATTCATTAAGGGAAGGAAGACACCTGAAGGAATTCCTTCCAGCATATTAATAACTCTCACCGAGGCAATTAGGTCATGACTAACGCAAGTTAAAAGCGCCTACACCTCCAGAATATATGGAAATTTTAAAAGAAGCTTTGAGTGGTACATTTTGTAGAACATCCTCAAATTTGGGTCATGTCTCGCTCACCCTGAGAGACTGGGCTCTTCTGGAGCTTGATAAGATTCAGACGGCCAAGGTCACATTCTGTCCTCCTGCTTCTCTTTTGGGCAAATCCAGTGGGGTATGACATGGTCATGAGCATCTTAGGAAATAATTTAAATAACAGTGTAGGGATAATAAGGTCCTGAACTACAGCACTGTTCTGGGGAATGGTAAAGCGAACGAGGTAGGAAATCCTGAACAGGCCAAAGGAATGTGACTTCATGGGTATTTTGATGAAGCAAATTGGGAAGATGGCAATAAGATTTCAGGTTGGGCTAATAAAAAGAAGACCAGAATCATAAAACTGAAGATGTAGAACAGGTAGAGGAAAGTCAGGATTAGGAAAGGAAACTAATTTCATGTGGAGCATGTTATATTTGAAAGACATTTTTAGGACATGAAACCATTTGAAATTCAGATTCTTAGTTTGAAACGGAAAAATAAGTTCTGAAGAAAAAGATCTGGAAGCTACACATGCAGTGCCATTAAGTTCAATCCAGGGAAACAGAGGTGATGATCCCCCAAGGAAAGATACAGAATGAGAGCTGAAAAGAAGCTGGGGAATTCCTTAAGACAGTGAGCAAGCAGGAGAGGATGAGTCATTCATTCATTCATTCAACAAACACCGTGACGGAAGCAACTTCTTTCTGTCTATAGCATTTTCCTCCTGTGAACATGAGAAGCATGAAAGAAGGAGAGCAGTGGCCAACATCTGGATGACATAAGTGGGTGGAGTAAGTGTCACAGAGACCTTGTCAGATGTCTTTGCAGAACAACCTTGAGTGTCAAGGTGAAGGAGGTGGGTGGGCTCAGCAGACAGCCTTAACTACTCAGCATTAATGCTCTACCACGACTTGTCCTCATCCTCTCTCTGTCTCCCCCCCATCCTTTTTTCCAGAAGCCAGTGCAATTAATGTTATGTGTCACATTGGTTAGGCCACTGTATCCTGATATTCATTCACACATGTTTGGATGCTGCCATGAAGGGACTTTTAGAGGCAGTTAACATTAAAATTAGTACAGTAGATAAAGTACACTATGCCCATCATGTGGGTGGGTCAGATCTCATTGAAAGTTCTAAGAAAATGACTGGGATCTTTCAAAGGAAAGCGAACTCTGACAGTCTTATTACCTTCATGAACAAACGAGGCCATCAGCTCACCCCCAGATCATCAGCCTGCCAGCCCACCCTGAACAATTTATGCTATTGACTGTTTCTCAGAAGAACCCTGCCTCTACAGCCATCAAAACTTACATCAAAACCTGAAGCATCATTTAAATAGAGCAGACTAGTTACCTATTTAGCACCATACGACCCTGTCTGGAATGATCAAATCAATAAACATAAAGGACCAAGGCTGGAAAGGTACACATAACACAAACACCTATAAAAATGTGCTTGTGGCTTCTTTCTTGGCCAATGAAACTTTCTTGTTCTTCTTTACACCATCATACCCCAGCACATCTTCCTTCTCTTTCTCTTCTATCACTGTGGCTTTACTCTCACATTTCCCATGTCTTCTGCCTGTCTCTCCATGTATTTGAATGCTCACCTCTAAGAAGCTGTTGTTGGTGCTTATTTCTACCTCTCTATGTCCCATTCATGCCTTGTTTCCTGCTCCTACTCCTCATTCTACATATATGTTGACTCTAAAATGCACGTAAGGCGATGGTGTACCATTAACACATGTAAGATTTACACAAGTCTGCCAGCAAATCTGTTGGGTGAGTTGCCCCTTCTCATCCAGTTACAAGAAAGGGTCGATATCCACTAGTCAATGTCAGCAAAAACCTTAAAAAACCTTAGTAAAAAGTCAGGGTGCCACAGCGGCCCATGCTAAGGGAACTTCAAAAATACACTACACAGAGCCGAGGATGTAGCTCAGTGATGCCGTGCCTGCCTCTTGAATGCAAGGTCCTAAGTTTGATCCTTGGTTCCAGAAAAAAAAATACAGGCAATCTTCAGCAAATTTTACTGCTCTAAAATCATACATAATTTCCTAGAGTACGATCTCCTTTTATGACTGAAACCATAAATTATCATTTTTTCCATTGTTCAGGATTACCAGGTCAGAAAACTGTTCTAAGTAAATATTCATAATGTTTCCATGATACTCAGTTTGAAGCGCTGCTCTAATTCAAATGTACGCCTTATACAATGCAAGGCATTGTTTTTAGCACTACTGTACTTGTGTTTTTACTACATACGTTCATCATTGTTGAGGTATAGTCTCTTTCTTGCCATCAAATTATTGCTGTATCTATCCAATCCTTTTGCCCTCTGTATAATATTTCAGTTTAGAAAGAAATATCAATAGACAGTCTCTTGTGCTGAGAATATTTCACGGTGAAAAATCTAATAGCATAGTCAATCACCTTATTATTGCTACCAATATATCTTAATACAATGGTAAATTGTATTAAGTAAATTGTGAATGCTAAAGTCCTGAAGAAAAAAAAATGAAGCAATCCACAGGGGATTCATATACAGTGATTATTACTAGGTTCATGTTTTTCAATTTAATCACTCCCTATGACCCATTTACCCTCAGGATATGACTGTGGAAACAAAATTATTTCACTTACATCCCTGTTAATGGGAACTGTAATTCTAGTCAGCAGCCCTTTGTGTTACAAAAGACTACACCTCCCACTAATCATTCACAATGTTTAGAAATGCCTTATAATTCAAATAAAATTTCTCTTGTAAGGCAATGGAGCATGTGACCCTTTTATGATAAAACATCATTTTAGGGTGCATAATACAACTGTTCATCCATGTGGATCCCAGAGGTAAAATATAGATTAATATTAAATATCCTGCTCCATGCACTTCATATAAAGCTACCTAATAAACATATCCTTTTGTTTTCTTGGCAGTAATTTAAAAGTGGAACAAACTTCAGCACTATCTAAGGAAAAACATTTTAATAATCCCTTTAATCCCTCTGAAAATTATTTAGCACAATGTTCCCCAGAATTATTCTTTACCATAGGCCAAACTAAATAGGGCCACAAAAGAAGTTTAGGTAAGTTTCTATACCTCCTATTCCTCTAGTCACCTTACTTTTATAAGGCAAATACTGTGAGATGAAGGCTGTGTAAAATAAGAAATCTTTGAAGTTAGCCAGAAATAGAACACATTACCACTGTCGGGTGGCCAGGGAACAGGCTTCGAGCCCATAAATCTAAGAATTTATTCGAGCCCATAAATCTAAGTCTGATCATGGCCTGTCTGATCATGGCCAGCCACTTCCTTCAGCACTATGAACAGGTCATGCACATGTGTGCGTACACATGTGCACACACACACACACACACTCTCACTCGTGCACATCCCAGATCTGTGGGACATAACACTCCAGGAAAACACGCTCTGAGGCTGGGCCTCCGCCTGCCTTCCGCCCTGGGGAGCTGGATCAAGCCAACTTGTGCTCACACCTTTCGTTGTCTTTTCACAAAAGTTGATGACAGCCAACATTCCCCACTTGGGATCTAAGTACCACAGCGGACCCACTGCTTCCCACAGATGCCGCCAGGCTGGCTGCATCCCTCCCACCGCTTTCCCAAAGCAGAGATGAGCAGAGGTAGAGATAAGCATGTAGCCACAGCCCAGTCAGAGCAGCATCCGCCTGGCCCCATGCTGCCTCCCTCCGTCACACGTCAACCCGGACTCCCACCCGGCCCACCTTCCTTGGCCTCCCAAGATGGGTAGCTTGCCATAGAGAACATTTCCTGGCGCATCCTGTCACGGTTTAACTTACCATAAATGCTGCATGGAAGGAAAGAAAAAAAAGAGGGGGAGCGATGAAAAGTAGGAGAAAAGGAAAGGAAAGGAAAGAGGAGGAGAGGATACAAGAGAAGGAGAGGAGGAGAAGAGAAAGGAAGAAAAGAAGGCAGCCAGGGACAAGGATATTGCTACTATTGATAGCTGTTATTTTTCTTCCATTTAAAATCTATTTCTCTTTCCACTCCACCTGAATTTAGGAGCTTATTGTATGCTGTTTATTCTTTCTCTCTTTCACTCTCTCTCTCTGTTTTGTTGTTGTTGTTGTTGTTGTTGTTGTTGTTGTTGTTGTTTTTTATTTTTGCAGTAGCAGGGGTCAAACTCAGGACCTTGTGCTTGCCAGGCAGGCTGGCACCACTGAGTTAAATCCCCGGCCCACATGCATTTTATTCTTGATGGTCTGGAGAGACACGCGGACTACCCCTACTAATAGAAGTGTGTGATGAGCGCTCTCCTGGTTCGGCACCACAGATGAGACCAGCCCTTTCCTGGCCCACAATTAGTCTCTATTCACTGAATTCTGACACACGACGGGGAAATTAGGGACAAATATGTTCAAAGCCTTGGAGGCATTTTTCTTCTCATCAAAATAAAGGGGGAAACAATGTTTAAAAATAAAAAGGCAAAGATTTAAATTAAAACAGAAACAGTGAACTCCCAAAGTATACTGGTTTATTCAAAGCCTACATGTTTATTAAAATTATACTTTAGGTAGAGTCTGGCTTAGACCTTGAGGATTTCAGGAATTGCTCAGCCACGATTTTCTGAAAACTAAACTAATGAGAGTCCTTGGAGATTCCAGAGAAGGAATCAGAAACACAGAAGTAATAAGCAAGAGGAGGGGGTGTGTGTGTGTGTGTGTGTGTGTGTGTGTGTGTGTGTGTGTGTGTGTGTATTACAAAACATTGCTTCACACAGTTATGAAGGTAGTTAAACAAGTCTGGGGACTTTAGGAAATGCACTCCGAAAGAGAAGAAATAAGCACACTGTTACCTCTGGGCTCAGACTGATGCTCATGTCCACATATCCATAGTTAAAAGCAAAGATTGCAAACAGGCTGGAACCCCACAGACACGATGGAGGCTTAAAGTCCATAGGCCACCAAATAAAGTGTAAACAGGCTGAAACCTCAAGACCCATAGAGGGTAAGAGGAATCACAGACCCAAGCTGTCTGAGGCTCTAAGCCTAGGGAAGGCTTTGTTAAACAATCCTATTATTAGGTCAGGCCCACCCAGGATAATCCTCTTTTGATTAATTTAAAGCCAACTAATTAAGGACTTTGATCTGCAAAATCCCTTTATTGTAGCACCTAAATTAGTGTTTGAATGAATAACTGAGAACTACAGTTCAGATTCACCAAATTGATTTATGAAAAGAGCCATCATTCTCTCAGAAGTAGAGAACTCTACAAGCCCACAAACTGATCCTATTGTATAAATCCTAGACAAAAATTGTTATTGCATAGAAACCAAAAAGAGTAACAACATGTCAGGCAGTAGTAAGAGCAAAAATACAAGGAAAAAAAACAGAACTGCCAGGCACGGTGGCTCACGCCTGTAATCCCAGCACTCGGGAGGCAGAGACAGGAGGATTGCTGAGTTCAAGGCTTGCCTGGGCGACATAGTGAGCTCAGGGCCAGCCTGAACTACAAAGCGAGACCCTGTCTCAAAAAAGAAAAAAAAAAAACAGAACTAATGATAAATAGAATGTTTTAATACTGAGATAAGATCAGGTTTCTAAAAATCATATTAGAAATCACTTTTAAAAAGTTAAAATCTCTATCTGAAAAGAAAATGGAAATGGAAAAAAATATTCATAGTAGTATAGTATTCAAGTCATATTAACAGTGCATAACAAAACTCTCAGAATATAATCCAGGACTTTGATGATTTTCCCACTGAAGCTTTGTTAATTTATAAAAATTTTAAAATACATAGGGAAATGATGTGATATTTAAATTTGCTTTATTTCACTTAACATTATGATCTCCAAGTGTGTCCATGTTCCTATAAGCATCTCAAATTTATCTTTTTTATAGCAAAATAGTACTCCACTGTGTGTAAATATCGTATTTTTTAATTGAATTCCTTATTGGTACATTTTAATATCGTTCTTTATCAATTCATCTGTTGAGTGACATATACACAGTTCCCAAAATTATCTATCATGAATTGTGTTGCTATAAACATGAGTATGCGTGTGTCCCTGTGGAATGATGTTTTTAGCTCTTTGAGGAAGACAACAGAAGCGGCACAGCTGGGTCAAATGGACCTCTAGTTTTACTTTTTTGAAGACTCTTTTTTGATGGAATCATACTGATTTCCATCATGGTTGCACACTCCCATCGACAATGTAGAAGAGTTCCTTTTATCCCCACAGCCTTGTCAGCATTTGCTATTACTGGATTTCATAGTGATGGCCTCTCTTTCTGGAGTAAGGTGGATCCTCGGTATTGTTTTAATTTGCATTTCTCTAATGGTCAGTTATGCTGAACATTTCTTCATCTATATAATGGCCACTTGTACTTCTGTGTAGTGTCTATTCATTTCACTTGCCCATACCTTGATTGGGTATTTTGTTTGGGGGGGGTCTAATTGTTTTTGTTCTTTATATATTCTAGATATAAGTCCTCTGCATGAGGAATAGCTGGAAATGTTTTCCCATTATTTACGTTGTCTTTCACTCAGTTTTTTTTCTTTTGCTGTGTCGAAGCTTTTAAATTTGACATAAACCCATTTGTCGATTCTTAGTGTTATTTCTATGCAACTGGGTTTCTGCTCAAGAAGCCCTAGCCTACAACTATGACTTCAAGACTTATCTTCAGTAGGTTAACTGTTGACATTTTTACTATCTAGTTCTTTGATATATTTCGATTTAGTTTACTACGGGGAGAAAGATATGAAGTTATCTTCAGTCTTCTGCATGTGGATAGCCAGTCTTCCCAGCACCACTTATTAACAAAGCTATCACTCCTCCAGGATACATTTTTGGCCCCTTTGTCAGAGATCATAGAGTTGAATGTGCTTAGGCTTGTTTCTGCTTCCTCTATTTTATTGCATTGATCCTCATACCTATTTTTGTGCCAGCACTGTGCTGTTTTTATCAATGTAGCTTTGTAATAAAACTTCAACTTTAAGACTGTAAAGCCTGCCACTCTGCAGAAGTAATTCCAAGTCTCTTCTGGTTCCATATGAATTTTAGGATTTTTCTCCAGTCACTCATTCATTTAATAAACATTTCTTGAATATCAGCTCCATATCGGGAACTGTGCTGGGAATTAAGGTTACAAATCTGAAGTAAGGCATTCTCTTGGCAAGAGTGGGAATGGCCACTGACTGCAAGACTAGTAGTAGGGAGGATTCTAAATGGCACGTAAGAGAGGCTGGCTGGGGAAAATGCTTTGCGAGTGAGCTATAAAAATCACAGCATAGATACGCTGCTGCTAATGCTGTGGGTGTGCCTGTGGACAGACTCAGCATTCTACAAAAAGCTAAAGCAAAGACTTAGCCTTGCCCAGAAATGAACTGAAGGAAAGATGTCTTCCAGCAACAGCAGACAGTGAATTTGGACCAATCCTCCTGACTGTATCTTTCCTAAATTTCTACTGATTCTTTGCATGAACAGTTTGCTCTCAGTTCCTGAGCAAGACCAAGGGGAGGTACAGAGCATCTCAGGGCCCCATCACCACCAGCTGATAGGGTTGTCCTGGCTCTTGGGATGTTATCTAGGAGACCAAGGGTTATATGGGATGGAGCCTAAATATCTGAGAGCTCCTACTTTGACACACTATTCTATAGTCCACCCAGTACCACTGCCTCCTCCTAGCCAGTCATTAATTCATGTTTTCATTCAATAAATACTTCTTGAGAATTCCAGATGTGCAATGTGCCAATCCAGTGCTGGAGATACAGAGGTAAAACTGAAATGGTATCTGCCTTCATGGTACGTTCATCCAGGCAAGTAGTTTCTAGATGCAGAACTCCCAACTCAGCCTTAGTCCTTTAGCTCAAATCTGAAGCCAGGCTCTTGCCAGGAGACACTGAGCATCAGTGAACCTTAGCCAAACTTTCTCCTTTATACAGTTAGGGTCAGGCAATAACAGTGAGCTAAGGAAGCAAAGATTCAGAGGAAAGGATTATCTTTACTTTTACTTGTGAGAAGCCTTGTTCACCAACCTAATAGAATAATCTGAAAGTGGACCTAAATGTACCTGTAATACATGAGCCAAAAATTCAATCAAAAGCTGGATCACCAAGACAGAGAAGAGTTCAAGGTTAAAGCTAAGAGGTAAACCTAACAACCAAGGCAAGAAAAACAGAGGTTCTAATCCACCATATATACGTGGAAATCCAAACTCTACCTCTTCCCAACTGTGTGGGTTTGGTCCTATTTCTTCATTTTTCTGTACACGAGGGTCCTCATCCATAAAATGGAAACAATAGTCTCTCTCATGAGGTTAATGTACTTCATATGTTTAACGACTGAAACACTGTAAGGTCCTTACCAAACATTACTTACTATTCCTCTTCTTGGAGATCTCAAAGAAATGTTCAGCGATTTCTTGTGCTTAGTGTCAGAGGACCTTCATTGTCTGCTCCTCAGTCTCCATATTGCTTCTCGTCCTCAGGAAGAGACAATGAGGGTAGGCACATCTCTAAGTAAGTGGCATGCTGTTGTGCAGTCAAGTCTTAAGGCAAAGTGACACAAAGAGACTTTGATAAAACTATAGAATATGACTAATGTTCATGGAGAGGGACTTGGAGGAGGATTCTGCAAACTAGGAAAAACAGGGAGACTATGACAGACCACGATACAAAAAAGCCAGCCTTGGTGGAGCATGGCAGAGAGGCTGTGACACAGACCCAGCCAGCATCACACCACTACTGGAGTGGAATTGCTAATGGCTCCTCTTCCTGAGAAGAGCCTTTTATTTTTAGTTACCTGTGTGTTAAAAGAATTTAACTATTTTAAAAGTTAAGGGCCGGAGATTTAGCTCAGTGATTCCAGTGCCTGCTTCGCAAGCGCAAGGTCCTGAGTTCGATTCCCGGTTACCACATACAATGCTGGACGTGGTGACTCATGCCCACCAGCCATCAATACCACATACCACAGTGCCGGGCGTGGTGGCTCACGCCTGTAATCCCAACACTCGGGAGACAGAGACAGGAGGATTGCTGAGTTCGAGGCTTGCCTGGGCTACATAGTGAGGTGAGACTCTGTCTCAAAAAAAAAGGTTGAATAAGGTCAAATCATACTTCAAACTCTTCAAACTCTTTGTTCAGTCCACTCTTCTACTTCTTGCTTCATGGAACTCCATAAAGTATTTTCCCTCCATAAGAACTTCAAGCACTTTCAGTTTGCTCTATAAATCTCTGGCTTTTGTTTCCTTCTTAGTGACCTGGTTTGTTATGGATCCAATTTTGTGGCTCACAAACAAAATTTCTTCAGAAATGTCCTGTGAAGCAGCCTCAACCAGGCTGCCTGGGACTCCAGCACTCTTATTTGCTGCCCTGTGGAGAGCAGCACTAATGCAGTGCGCAGGGCAGAAGGGGGCGCGTGTGGGGAGGGGAGGAAACCACATTTAGCTGCCAGAGCTCTTGCTTTGCAGCCTGCTAGCCTCCTACCTACAACACTTCCTTAGCTCTTTGCTCAGGTTATAGAACGAATTTTGGCCTCACATCTTCACTGGCATGGAAACATAAATCTACTAGAAAATAAGGCATGTTTTTAAGGGGCAGTTGAATTTTCACTTTATTCATGATACCTATTTATATTATTTAAGGTGATTCTGTTCAACTGTGGTTTTGCAAATAGATGGAACCATTTCCGGAAAAGTAATATGAACAAATCACTGTCATATTCCCAAATTATAAAAGCATAAGCCTCTTTTGAAATGACTACAGTTGCATGTCAGAAAATCTAAACAAATGTGTAGCTAGTTAGGAATGATTGTTATACCTTAGGGACTTAGTTCACACAAGACAGATTAGCAAGATACGAGCCTCATTATGCATGAAAGTCATTTGTTTTTCCAGGAAGACAGCACAGCACAACTTCTGGAGTTGCAATTCATAAAGAGAACGAATGTGAAGACTGAGCACTGTTATGACATTAATCTTCATGAATATGGAAAGAAGTGAATTATTATCTTTCTCTTTATAAGGTGAAGAGAACTGTCACAACAAATACGAATCTTGATGTACATAGGACTGTGAGAGCTGAAGGGCCGTGGAGAGTCTCATCCCTTCAGTTTACCCAGAGGAACTTCGGAGTCAGCGAATCACCCACCTCTGTGTGTTGACTTCACAACAGAGGTGCTAACGGAGCTCCGGGTTCCACAAAACCAGAAGGACTCTCACTGCCTCGCAAAGGGGTGAATTTCCCCCTGCTAGTTCCAGTTTCTCTAAACATTCAAGAGCCTTCGATGTGTGCATGCCCTCTTCAACACATTTAATGTGAATAATAAACTAAATATAAACATCAAATCCATTTTTGAGCGCCTACTGTGAGCTAACCAAATTTTTGGTGCTGCCCTACTCCTATCCACACGTCACTATGTGAATTGTAGGTGAGTTCGCAGCTCTGCTAGTGTTCTCTACAGTTATGAATCAGTCTGTAAAGAAATTCAGCTCATGACCTCCAAAGGAAAATATCCAGGTTACCCAGCTTTGGCTGGGCCCTCATGTATGTATGTAATGCCTGTACCTAAAAGTTCCATGGAAAATTCCCTGACGCTTCACTAGGGGTCTGGAACTGTACTCCCTGAGGGAGTCACTAGGGCCCTTTGTGATGATGCAAGGTTCCTTAGCAAGGAACAAAGAAGTATTTCAGTACAGTAAAATAGTCACTTCAAAGTGCCTTATGCTGAAGCATTTATTTATTAATGGAGTAATTGGAAACATATGTTCTGTTAACTGCTGCTATATATTAGCTGTTTAAAAGGCTATACTAGTGAGAAGGCATTTGAAAACCTGAATCAAAACGCAAGCATTAGTTTCTTTGAGAGAAGATACAGTGAAGGCAAAATGGTGCAACAAAGAGAACCCAGCCTGGCTCCCAGGTCCTTCCACTGTGTGTGCAGCGCTCAGCCCACGTCAGCCCTGGCTCTCAGTCCTCACTGGCTGAAATGGACGGAATTCCTACTGCAAAGGTGACCGTGAGAATTAAACCAGGAAATGTGTATGAACCACTAGCAGAGTGTCAGAATCACAACTAGGATCCAATACACGTTAGTCTATTAGCTCTTCACACATCCCCACCCTTCCTAGTCCTAATCTCTCTGAATGACCTGCATTACAAGAAAGCTGTAAAGTTTAATTATAAGATGAGGACTAACAAATGGCTCCATCACTTCCCCTGAGAGTCTTTGTTCTCTCCATCCATGCTTACTCCTATGGCATTCGCTTCCCAACTGGAGCACTGTCACCTGAGTGACTGCATGTGTAATATTATTGGATGATCATGGCTGTGGCCACCATGATGCCCACATGGGTTTTGCTCTACAAAACTCTACTATGGAGCAGGGTCCACAACTACCCACTTAGTTCCTCGTCTAGCCCCTTAGAGCCTTTCTTATCAATAAATATCTTCCTACTCTTAACCTCCATTATTCGTAGAATTCATTCTTCAGTTTTCAGAGAACAAGAGCTTGGCAAATCATACCACTAACAGGTTGGGAGACCTAATATTTTGTATTTCATCTCCGGTATTACTTCCTGCATCTGTATGATCTCATGTCAAGACTGAGGACAAGAGGAGGCACAAGTAATAGAACTGGTCGATCACTGTGCAAGGTGAGAAAGGAAGACCAGAGAAGTGGGAGGAGACTTCGCGCCTAGACAAATGAGTGAGCACAAGGGCCTCGAACTGAAACTGGCAAAGTGAGGGATAGCACGAGGAGAGGCCATGAGGAAGGTGGTGATGGGCTCAGGTTTGGAACATATTTAGTTGAATTCTTTTAGGGGAGGTTGTGTTTTGGCATTTTCGGTACCAAGAGTTGAACTCAGGGCTTCGCGCTTGCCGGACAGGTGCGGCACCACTGAGCTACATACCCAGCCCCTTTAGTTGAGTTTTGAACATGTTGGGTCTGGGCTTTCTAACTACCTGGTCATCCACTCAGCTCTGCACCCCAGATAAACAATGGTCTCTAAACAATACTCCAATCATATCCAGCCCTTTAAAAGATAATAATGTGTGAAAGACCATTTCATAAAGCAAAAAATAATTTGATAAAACAACTCCTTATTATATCTGCTGTGTGAATTCCGACTTCAGGGTATGAGGTTTTCCTCAAAGGAAAGCACACCAGCCCGTCTGCTCATTACTGTCATTACAGGTAGATTTTCTAATTCATTGCTCAAGGAATGATGACTGCCAATTCCGAAATGCATTTGAGTTGTATGTCACAACTTTTAGTTCATCTCGTTTATCATTTCAAAGTTGAATTGTAGCCCTTTTTCCAGAAGGAAACAATTTAATCTTTAGAAGCACTTTTGAAAACCACATATGAACATCTCAGAAATTAGCATACTGAACACCACAGCCTTTATTTTGACCACAAATTTTCAGGAAATTTTCCCCTATCCAAGGCCTTCTGTCTTCAAGCCATATCACCACCATCTGCTCACACACACACAAACACACACACACTTTTAAAACCTTGAAAGACCCGTGCATGGTGACTCACACCTGTAATCCCAGCACTCAGGAGACAGAGGCAGGAGGATTGCTGAGTTCGAGGCTTGCCTGGGCTACATAGTGAGCTCAGGGCCAACCTGAACTACACAGTGAGACCCTGTCTCAAGAAAAAAAAAAAAAAAGACCCTGAAAGATCTAAGACTTCTTACTTAGATGAATCACCTCTAATAAAATATAAAACATATTAAAAGAAGTCATGAAACTACTTTAACTTCATGGACTAAGTTGTAGTAGACTAGTTAACACAATGTTATGTTCTAATACGTATTAATTAATTAAACTTTTACCAAGAGCTTGTATATTAATTTTACAGACTACTAAATTTCATTTCATTCATACATACATCATTTTGATCATATCAATCCCACCTTCTATTCTCCCCTGCAAACCCCCTCCCCTGTTGCTTTCTTCTTGCCTAATAAGTCTCTCCAGAGACTAGTGGCTTTGGTTTTGATTTGTATTGGGGGACCAACAAAGGAATTTAAATGTTCAAACATTTTTGTAGGCTTTTGAAAACTTGTTAAAACTTAGGGCCCTTGGAAATTTCCCATTCTATAAAAACTGTCATACTTTCTAGAGCTCATTTGCATCTACAGGTGTTCATATCAAAGAGAAAATCCGGTATTTGCCTGTGATCTATTTATTTCACTTATTAGTATATCTTCCAGGTGTCTCCATTTGCATATAAATGAATCAATCTTGTCATTCTTTATGGCAGAGTAATACTCCATTTTATATAAAAACCACATGTTCTTTATCCAGTCTCCAGTTGATGGGCATTTGGGTTGTTTCTAAGATTGAGCTATCACAAACTGAGCTGCTATGAACAAGGGTGTACATCTATCTCTCCAACATGATTTTTTAAATTCTTTTGGGTATATTCCTAGCAAATTCCCCAATGTTATATGTGATTGTGAGATGTATATAAATTGTACCAATAAAGAATTCAATTTAAAAAAAAAACTTAGGGCCCTTGCGAGATTTTTGATCCTTAGCACTTTTTCTATAGCAGTCAAGGGATGAGATAGTCCCAACAACAAATCTTTCTTAAAGAAAAAGGTATCAATATGTTAAGTATACTTTTGCTCCTTTTTTCCTCTCACAATATAAAGCATTTAATCTTTTGCAATAGTTGGCATGAAGTACTACGCTGTTTGGGAATGATGAATTAGCCAGCCTGTCGGAACGTGAAGGCCCTGCCTCCTGCAATGAGACTCCCTGTGTACTCAAACACAGCATGAGGTCAGCACGTCCTTGCCAACATCTCTATCCTACTATAAACACTTTCAACACATCCCCTAAGTCATCCAAATGGCCCAACTTCAGTCTTAAGTAGAGCTTAGCCAACCTTGAATTGTGCTCAAATTTTGATAAATTGTGGAAGATTTCAACAAGAGAGATATGGACAAAAGTAAGCTGTAATTATTAAAATACCCATTTCACCAAACCAAATAGGCAACATCAAATATGCAAATATGTCTTAGGTATTTGCCTTAAGCAGTCACAGAAACACTGAAAACTACAGAGTTTTTCCTAGTTGGGGAGTGATAGAGGAATCCTCCCTGGGTAAATTTCTCCAGGGCAAGAAGAATCATCAGCTCTTTCTCCTGTTTGTCTTTCCTCACTCAGCAAACTTGCTTTGCTAATTCAAGCAGCACTTTGGTAAAAAGAAAACAGGGAGAAAAAAGAGGAGTGGAACAAATGAAGTAGGCTTTAGCTGTGCCAAGAAGAGACGTCTTTCCGTCCACACAGACCCTGGCATTTACATACCACTCTCAGACCCTACTTGAATTAAGACAGAAAGAAACAGGGCCGGAGGGTTAGCTCAGTGGTTCCGGCGCCTGCCTCGCAAGCGTAGGGACCTGAGTTCGATCCCCGGTTACCACATATAATGCTGGACGTGGTGGCTCACGCCTGTAATCCCAGCACTCGGGAGGCAGAGACAGGAGGATTGCTGAGTTCGCGGCGGCTTGCCTGGGCACCATAGTGAGCTCAGGGCCAGCCTGAACTACAAAGCGAGACCCTGTCTCCAAAAAGAAAAAAAAAAAAAAAAAA
>PVIC010042379.1:0-15814 GCA_004025085.1 Thryonomys swinderianus
TTAAAAATTTAAAAAAAGTAAGATGCTTTAAATAATCATAACCTACCTAGTTCAACTTCTTTTATATTTCAATAATTGAATATTGAATAATTCAATAATTGAATATTTCAATGAACTGAACATGCAGCCTAACGTTAAGTCACACCTAGTTAATGATCACCTGCTGTGTCCTGGGCATAGATGGTTCACAGGTGGGGGACCTCACCACCTCTGTCCTCACACAGCTAATTGTTTTAAGTTTTGTTTGTCTGTGTTTTCTAACCTAAAGAAAATCTGTCAGTCACCACACATGTGCCTAAGAAGAAAATACAGAGATATGCACATTACATTTAAACTTAAAGTTGATGTTTTTAACTTCTATGTCAAGCTAAATAACACTGACCTGACTTTATGAGTTTCCATATTTTTCTTTCTCTCTAATGTCTATATGAATACAAACCGCTATTCAACACCTAATTTTTTCAATGAAAAAAATCAGTCAATTAAAGAAAAGAATTTCTTGAAATGAACAGAAGAATTGTGACTTTGTTTAGACCTTACATTTTATCAGCAGAAGCATGCCATTTTGGGGAAAAATACTGAGGAGTCGAACCCAGGTCCTCAGACATACGAGGCAAGTGATCAAGGTCTGAGCTACAGCTCCGGCCCTCCCTTCAGCAAAGGGAAGAACGATACGTTTCCTGTGCTAAAGATGTAGGAATAATTTTACAAATACATATTTAGGATGATGATTTCACTATTTTAAGATGCCCAATGAGAATTTTAAAAGGAAGAGTATTACCTATTTTAATAATGAAATTCTCAGAAACACTAAAAATTAAAGCACAGATTGTGAAAGACTGGGAAAATAGTGAAT
The DNA here is from genome assembly GCA_004025085.1 of Thryonomys swinderianus. Taxonomy (NCBI): domain Eukaryota; kingdom Metazoa; phylum Chordata; class Mammalia; order Rodentia; family Thryonomyidae; genus Thryonomys; species Thryonomys swinderianus. The sequence goes on from PVIC010042379.1 coordinate 857, forward strand.
TATGATTTATATAGCAAATTATTACTTGTATGTCTCAGCTATTTCTATGAATTGGTTGATGACTGCTATTTATTCAAACTTACTGGTGTAAAATACTTCTAAGATTATGTAATATATATAAGGCATGATACACACAAGTAGAAAATAATCATATACTAAACACACAGTTGTCTGCCTATTCATATATTGTCTTCTCTTAATATTTTAAAGTAATTGTTATATACATATATGCAAGAAATTGTAAAATGTAAGAAATTCAAAAGTAAATCTTATAAATTAAGATGTCCTCAGAGAGAATCAGTTCCACAATTTAGAACTTTTTCTCAGAAACATTTCTTGCACAGCTAAATGTGTTTGTGTGTCTTACTATAGCAATAATGGTGCTATACTCTAGGCCTGTTTCTTTCCATGCAAATGTCGCAGAGAGCATCCTGTGGCTTCTGCTGGGCTAGATGCATCTATTCGCTGTTTCACCCTAATTACCTTGTATGCATAATCAGGTCTTAAAGTGTCCCAATTTAAATATATGCGAACTTCTAAGATTTTTGCTACTACAAAAATGATGCAATCAGTGCCCATATGCATGCATTTCTTGCTCATTTGATAATCCGTGAATAATACTGCAGTGAAATTTTATAAGTAAATTAAATTCCTAGAAGCAAAATTTTTAGGCCAAAAGGCATAATAATTTCTACAGCTCCATGTTCCTTCCCTGTTGTAAAGAGACAGTAAAAGAAAACATACATTTGAACTCTATAATGATGTTTTATATTAATGAATTGGGGGAACAAAATATAAATGCCTGAAAATATGAACCAAATCCAGTCAAATGAACTATTGATGAGCAGTTGTAATTTTTTTTAAGCAAGGAAGCAGAGACACTGTTTTATTAGCTCCTTCCTAAAATTCAATTTTTCATATGAAATCCTTCATATTGATACATTTATTAACGAGAGCAAGATTTCCCTTCCATAATAATAAGAACTCAATATTGCTAGACACAGTGGAACATGTGTCACCCTCACGTTTCCTAAGAATTCTCCCAAGCACTATTCCTCTATTTCTTCAAAAGCAAAGACAGAGAAAAGTCCACTAAGAGTCTGTTAGCGCTTCAAAAGCACAGCTCTCACCCAGGGCTAACTGACCTCTCCCATGCACCTTGTGGCCTAACTAATGACTTGGGTAGCATTGGTTAGGATGCATTTCCTCCACTGTATGTGTCTGGTGCCTGGACCATGTCACCGTTTTCCCTTGAGACCATTGTGTTAAATGAAGTAAGCCAGACACACAAGCTTAAACATGGCATGGTTTCTCTTATAAGAGAAACCTAAGTGATAAACAAAGAACAAATTAAAAGCTAGAAAATGGCAAATAGGTGATCTCTCTCAAACAGAAAGAAATTTAAGAGAGAGAGCAAAGTGAGTGAGGACAGGGAAGAGGGATAGAAAGGAATTCAGACGTGTTAGGCACACGCACCAATTTCACACAAGGGATGCAAATATTGTGTAATGCACACGTGTGCTATCCAAAAAAAAAAAAAAAAGGCCTTCCCAATAAAATGATCTCCAGGAAACATTACAGAATTTTGCTACTTTGTGGATGTTCTGTAAGTTCACTCCCATGAGTAGTGCTATGGGGAAGTTCAGTGTTGCGAACCCGTAGCGGGAGGGAGCTGGTAGGAGGTCCCTGGAGAGAGGCTCTCCCTTAACCCTGGTCATTTCTCTTCCTCTGTTTGCTTTCTCTTTTAAGACAACTGTTCACTGAAGCAGAAAGATCAAGCAATTTAGCCAGCAGGGGCTGCATAGCTAGTTGAAGACAAGCCAGGACTAGGTGGTAAGGTCTTGTTTTAAAAAATAAACCAATAAACAAAAGGTGTTATCACCCATCAGTGCTTCTTTTGGCACTTTTACCGGAAGTGTAAGTCAACAGACCACTCAACCTTAGACTTGGACCTCCAGAACTATTAAATAACTGAAGTAGATTATTTATCTTTATTAATCGGGTAGCCTCAGATATTTCAGTGTCATAATGCAAAACAGACTAAGACATTCAGTGGTAACATCCATGTATATATTGGTGCGTGCAATGCTCAAAGAAGGGCATGTCGACTTGTGGTTATCATACTACGATGTTTGAATATTGTATGAAATTTTTGTTTTCTTCTCAATAGAAGGCTGAAATTAAACATCTTATAAGAAGTTGTGGTCAACCTTTCAGTTAGAAGTTGTTACTGTTTTGGTCATCTTTCACAGTCTTACAAAATTTGGCAACTGCTATACTCATGTCTGCCCAAGAATCACTGCTAACCTTCTAGCAACTTTCTAGTTCTTGAAAGAACTCAAAACACATAAGCAAAGGTTTGCAAGTTGCTAGGTAACAGCTTTTCAAAAATGAAAGTTCTTTTCTCCTCCAGCACACGGGGTCCCTGTTTACCCTCTAGAGTGTCTTTACTAAGTGTTCTTCTGCTCTCTGAAAGTATAGATCAAAAGAGTCTCATTATCATGCAGGGCAGGGCCTAGTTTAGAATTACAGTTATGACCACGTTGTAAATCTGGTTGGAAATCCTACTATCAATATTATTAACTTTTCTCCTTAGGAATTAGAAAGTAAATTTGCAAAGCATATTTAATAACTCCAAAGATAATATACTGTATGTGAAAGTACCAATATTGGTATATATTAATTCTGTTTCCTGCTACAAGTTCTTTCTAATACCATCCTGTTTTAATCTATTGAGAACTAAACACATTCTTGAAATATCAGTAGACAATACAGTAGTGATTATTCCCTAGTAATATAAAATAACACGGAAAAAGTTGCTCTACATAAATTATATTTACCTTATATTGAAAATAACATTTAAGCATTAGGATTCCATATTTTGAGATACATGATACAAAAAAAAATTTGAAATATATGAATTGATGAATATATTTTTCTATAATTTAGTCATAGTAATGATGAAATAATATATTATTTGGTATAATGTAGCCATTATCTTTACTACACTACTCCAAAAATATATTAAAACAAATAATTTAAAGAGAATTTGAACCAGAACCAGAATAAAATTGGAAATTATTTTACATTAATATGATTTTTAATTTACAGATCTTCTAAAGGATTCAGATAAACACTACTATTAAAGCATGTTTGTTCGCCAAAGCTAAACCTACTTCATAAATTAAATTTGACTCACTGATTGAATATAGATACACATTTGTGTCACTGGGCAAAGTGTAATATGATATATTTCACTATTGCAAAATGTTTATAAATTATCACCCCACACCCAGGATCATATGACAAATAAATTAATGCACCACTAGATCATTTATTGCTTAATGCAAATGTCACATTGAAAATGAGAACAACTAATCATTCCACTCCTCTAATAGCAAGAATTCAGCAGTTAGATAAAACATAAATCTTTGTGACCTAAAAATTTTATTACTGCATTTGTAATTTCCCATTAACTACTCAAGGAAAGTAACTTTGTGAAGCCACATTTCTGTGAGTTCTGAGCCAAGATGAAGAGTTTTGTGTGGGCTGTGGGGTTTGGAGATGGGAGAGCTTGAGATTGATTTGCATTGATTTCTTAAAAATTAACACATTTATTGATGTGTTTTCATCCCCAAAGATTCTGAATTAATAATGGATTTAGTGGAAAAAAATGCAGCCATGCAATTTGACCTTATTTACAAAAGTTTTGTCTTCTAGACAATGACTATAAAATTCTTGTATGAAAGCAACCAAAAGAGATCTAAAATGAGGGTATAGGAGACTGTGGGGCTGATCATATTGTTTTACTTGAATAATTAAAATTTTATCAAGTTATCAAGATCCAAGGAATCCAAAATCATAATAAAGAAACTTCAAATCATAACTCCTTAACATTTTAAACTTACCATGCTAAAAGATTTTCTGGACATGTTTATTCCAAAAGATAGTTCTGACACATCTTCATCCCTTGGTATGAGTCTTAAACTCAATTTTCCACTTACTTTGGGAGCTGCCTGGAGGATTAGAAAAGCACACTTCTGGTGTATCTGGTTGGGTCCTAAGGGTTGACCTGGGGATTTGCACATGCTCTGTGTCTTCTTCCTGCTCTGGCCTTTTCCCTCTGCTCTGAAGGTCAGACAGAATGATCTCAGCAGCTTCACTCTGCAAAAACTTCTACCATGTTGTTTCTGCCTTAGAGCCAACTAACCATGAACTGAATCTTCTGAAACCATGAGCTGAAATGCACTTCTCCTCCTTTGACATGCATGTGTTGAGGATTTTGTCCAGTAAAGGAAAAGCTGTCTAAGGCATTTGGTAAAGGAAGAAAAGAAAGTATAAGCTTCTTAGTTTAATGGTTTGCCAAATGTCAGCAAACAGATACTACAGTTCCATGGATGTGAATGTCTGCTTTTCTTTGTGGTAATGAGCTTTTTCAATTTAAGGGAATATCAGTGAATGCTTATTGGTGCAATGGTTATTGTAACTACATGTACTATATCTCCACACAATTCCTGCTTGGCTCCTGTACTCCTTTCTCTCATTCTCTCCCTCTCTCTCTCTCTCTCTCTCTCTCTCTCTCTCTCACTGCATTTTTCATTTTCTTCCTCTCTCTTTCTTCTTCCTTTCCTCTACTACTTCAGCACTGGTATATGAAATCATAAATTATTTTATGAAGAGATATTAATACTGCACATTCCCTAAGCATAAACATTTAAAGTCCATATTTAAACCGAATTTCAAGACATGTATATTACATTGTGTGTTTTTACAAAATTCTGACTCATGTGTACATTTGTTGAAGCCAAATTAATTTTTACTGTACAAAATAGAAAGTACATATTCCATTTGCTTATTAATATTCATTATGCAAGTAATACATGAGCACATCTCTTTAATATTAGCTGTACCAGACAGGAATGAGGAAGAAACTAGGTATAGTTTCAGGGGGATCTCGCTGTACTTTTTCTCAGACCTGCATGAAAATCTACAATAATGATGTAGATTTTGGGCCTTACAGTGACTCTTAAGGGTCAACAGCTTGAGACCTATTGGAAAAGTCCTATTAGAAAAGAAAGATTCAGATCAATAATTTACATAGTTATAATGAATTATTTTATTGAGCATTTATCCTTATATCTGGATAACTATTTAAATAATTTTATCTATGCATCTGTCACAAAGCGTCTTTCACAAGAAAATTAGAAAGAAAATGAAATCCATTAGTCAGTGCCAAGTACGGAATTGTCCCTGCTGCACAGACAGCCGTGCTGGAGTGGCGGAGTCTGCTCCTGGCACCGTGAGCGATCTCTGACACCTACTGAGTGCACTGCTGCCTGGGGGGGGGGGGGGGGCTAAGCCTCTGGCTTTTCCCTGATCCACTTTCCATAAGTGGCCAAAAAGAAAAAGAACAGAACAGGAAATATAGACTTCTGGTGCTTAGAAAATTTAAGAAGGCAAGAGAAAAAGCAGATGCTAAGTAGCGCTAATGGGAATAATTCTGTGTATTTCTGTCATGGTAGATTTGTCTTGTCTTTAATTCATCACTTTAAGGTCTTATTAAATGCCTAACAAGTTCCATTAATAAATTAATCTACTAAAGTGGAAAAGGCAAACCAATGAGTATACAGAATAAGTAAATTTAACTTTGGTACAGTTAAATGGCTTATATATACACATATGCATAAAGTAGATATTTCTAATATAAATATACAAATATATGTCATAACACTATATAGAAATGTACAGTAGAATCTTTTAATATAGTTCCATATAAATGCCTAAAACCATATATGAAGACATACTAATCTATATACATATATGTACATTCATGTGTATGAGAATGGAGAAAGGGGGTTTAAATGTATTTCAGAGCTCACTCCAAGAACAGTGGGCTTCATAAGAAGCCTGGACAACTGTGGAGGAACTGAAAATCCAACATTGAGTGGGTTAAAAGAAGGTTCTGGAACAATTTTAGACCTACAAAAAGCACATGGAGTATGGGAGTTTGGAACCATACAAGCATACTAAAGAGCAGTATGGGTGTGGGAAATATTTGGAAGTACAGTAAGTACCTTAGCAGTTGTTAGAGGGGACTTAAAAACAAATTTTCTATGACAGGGAAGAATCAAGAGATTAGAAACGAGTCACTCCATTAAAAATGTTCCATTCCAATGGTACATCGTGTGCGCCCCATGCCAGTGCCCTGTACCCCCAGGACTGGGAACATAGTGGAAATAATTGTCTAGTTAGGGCTTCTAATATACCCCACACTCACCTATAAAAATCACACACTTTAGATCTACTAATTAAAATATTTGAAATGCAAATAAAAGAAAGTCATAGATTAAAAAGAAATTAGAGGTTATTTATTGAAGCAAAGTTCTTTAAAAGAAAAGCGAAACTCATACGATGCCTTTCGGAATTATTCTGATCACAAGTCAATGAGGAAAAATACGTAAAGGAATCCTGAAGTCTGCACCACAGGAATTATCCATAAAGTCAGATTGTCAATTTTTATCTATAAAAGACAGAAGGGGGACACAAATTTACAGTTGAATGCAAAGTCATGTTCGCGAATTATGTTCCAGTACATTGTTTTGTGAGAGGGTGAAGGCGCGGTGCTCTGTCGTTTCTCGTTCAGGGTTTTAACAGGTTTTTTGACTTGCCATGGACAGAAGAAACAGCGCTTATTAGACCTGTGAACGTATGAGCACCGAAAAGCGAGGATTCCGAGCTGTCTTCGTGGGTTTAACAGCTGACCCAAGACTGTCAAAATAAAACAGGAAAAAGCCCGAAGTAAAGACAGATTCAGAAACGTAACTATGAATATTGTAGGTGAGAGATGCGTTATAAAACTTCGTTTACATGAAATACATGTAAGGGATTAATTATCTCCACGATCCTTGAGGGTCACTAGTTTCAGGGCCACCATGTCAGCACTTGCTGGTATAAAAAGCATATCCTAAGAACAAACTTAATGGCTGCCTTGGGCTCCTTTGTCCCCATCAAAGCGCGTCTCGAACACTAAGTGTCGCTCTCTGCACCCCAGGAAAGCATCTGTGGAAACGCCTCAGCCAAGTGTGACTGTTCGCGATGAGGACAGTTTTAAAGGGACTGGGGAAAACCAGGAAATTTAAAGGTAAAGGAAGATAACTTCAAATAGCAATTCTAGGAGGAGGTTAAGGTAGAGAGAGCACCATTTATAGTAACGAATAAGAGCTGCTTTGTGGCTTGTGAACATTACACTGAGGGCAATAATCGGGGTGCCGGCATACAAACACTCCATGTCCTCTCTCCGGTGTAACTCTTAAAACTAGTTATGCCCCAGATATTGAGGTGCTTGGAGAAGCTGGTCAAAGGATATATAAATACAGTCGGACAGGAAGAATATTCAAATAATGCCCTGAATTAAAAAAAAAAACAGAGAGGAAATAGATAAGTGACCTTCTCAATGTAGAGAGTAGGTAAGCGATAGCCCGAGGACAGAAGCTGAGAGGATGGATGGGGGAGGGGAGCGATCACCACTGGCTGCAGAGTTGCTGTTTGGGGCAACGACCGTGTTCTAAAATTGGTTACAGTGGTAGCTGCACAAGTCTGAATTAAAACCACTGGATCGTGCAATTTAAAACGGTGAGCTGCATTCTCGGTGAATTTTATCTCAAAAAAAGTACTTTTAAAATGTATAGTAGTGAATGCTCCCGTGTGGTACAGGCTGCTCTGGAGACTCCGGGGCTGTGGTTTGCCGAGGGGCCTACTCCCCTTGGGGGGCCCGGAGTGTGGACCGAGGGTGCAGGAGCGTCGCCAGGGCCACGAGGGTCCTGTCCAGGCGAATGTCCTGGCGCGTCCTCTCCTCAGGAACCCGGGCTGGGGGCGCGCTTTCCCCCACGCCAGGCTGACGTCCTTGCAGCCTTACAGGGTGGGCGGCCTTAAAGTCCTCCCCAAGGTGACAAGCTAAACATCCATCTGTGCATCGCACTGAATCGTAGCAAGGCAAACGCTTGAACATAAATGAGGAAACCTGTCTCATTTCCTTAAACATATTTAGAAACAACACATTACTAATGTGGGGGGAGGAGTGTGTTTTTAGTTCTTTTTCTTCCACGTGGTCTAATTTGTGATGTTGACGTTTGACCAGGAGAACTGTGACGTCCTGTACAACCAAAAGTGCGTGTTTGCATTTTACCACACGTGGTAAAAATGCTAGGAATTGAAGTTTCCAAACAAGAACACGGTTTGATCTTCCTCTCTAAAGGATAGTAGGCATTAGCCACAGAGTTCTGCATAGGCAGGCACTGAGATTGGAAGAAAGCAAAAGCCAATTAGGGTGTTTCCAGTATGTGCGTCATCATTTTCAAAGTTTTTATACATCTATATGTCACTTCGAGATGATAAGTAACCTGAAGGAGGCCGGGCTGCTATTCGCTGACTGGTAAAGGAACACAGGGTAGAATCTTTGTGAGGCTCCTTGCATTCAACTCAGTTCTTTGAATGTATACGAAATGTTACTCAGGTGCAAGAAATTTCGGTTAAATACAGAAACCAGAGACCTGCTAGCATAATAAAGGATGTGAATAATGAAGGAACAGTAATTTGTCAGATCAAAACTCTTCAATCATGTGTACACATTTTTTCTAATTTATTTTAAGGTAAGGACATGGCATGTTTCAATATATCTCAACATTTCAAAAAATTGTGACAGAAACAGAAAATATTTTAATGTGAAAATGAAAAGTCGAAACATAGTGCTGAAATATGCACATAGTCCTGTCGATTTGGGCTTGTATTTACTATTTATCCAGTTATTTGTAAAAAATGTATGCCCTTGCTTTCCAACCTGAATCAGTAACTCTGTTCCTAATTATGGCAATAGTTCAGAGGTGATGAACAAATGTAGAGTGCAAATCTCATCTCGTCAATAGTCCTGCTGATTTGGTGTGCTTCATACCTGTTTCCTCTCACTTGTCAGCCTCTTTACCATCAGACAGTTAGCACCATTTCTCACACGCAAATACATGACAGCTCCTTACAGAACCCATGTCCTGTAACAGACTCTACATTTCCTGTTCCAGCGCCATAATCTTTATCTTTACAAAATGCAAGCTGAATTCTGTGTCGTATGTGAGATGCCAGGTCAGCATTGAAAACAAGCATCCAACCTCCACCCGTCCTCATCCCTTAAGCTCCACGCACAGTAAGCTACACAGTTTTTTTCCCTCCACTTTAAAAACTGATCAAATGCATGCAGCATCCATTATCCAAAGTTTTAAGTGTCTAAGTTGGTGCCTTAAAGCACATTTCTGTTGCTACACAACCATCATCACCACCCAGCATAAAAACTCACCATCTGCAAAGCTGAAACATGATTCCTTATACTTTCTTCACCTCATCCCTGGTAATTATTATTTATTGTCCGTCTGTCTGATTATGATTACCATAAATAACTCAGACAAGTAAACTCATGTGGAGGTTGACTTTTCTGTTTTATTCAGCATAGCCTCTTCAAGAGTCATTCATATTTTAGCATATATCACCCTTTCCTTTATAAGGTTCAATAATATTCTAATAAATGGAAATACTACATCAGGCTTATTCATTTATTCATTGATGGCCAGTAGAATTGTTTTTACTTTTTAGCTTTGTGAATAATGTGCTATAAAGATAGATGCACAAACATTTTCTGTTACCCTGCTTTCTATTCATTTTACTCTTCTCACTGTACCCAGAAGAATTGCTGGATCATATCATAGTGGTGTCTTTACCCTTTTGTTAAAGCGTCTTTATCTGACTTTATTATTCGGTGGCCTGATAGAAGAAATTAGGGGTTGTTTCCTCCTGTCCCATTTTTGGGAAGTTTGTGAAGGATTGTGTTCGTACCACTATAAAGATTTCTTGACATTTGTTGGTAAAGGCATCATGTTCAGGGATTTGGTGAGATTTTTGTTATTCTTCAATTTCTCTACAAATTACAGGTATGCTCAGATTTTATACTTCTTTGTAGTAGTTTTGGTTGGCTTTATGTTTTTAAGACTATGTATTTTACATATAGTTTCTACTTTATAGTGTATAATTATTTATAGGACCCTCATATTCATTTATTTTTCTGTAGAATTGGTATTGACTACTTCGGTTTTGTTATTTTCATTACAGCACTCGAATCTTCTCTCTTATTCCTCAGTCTGAATTCCAATGTCTTCATATCTTCTCCAGTGCTTGTTTTCTTCCTTTTCATTGTGGAGGCCATTTGTCAAATCTGTTTGTCTTTTCAAGGAGCCAGTGCTTGTTTGCACTGACTTCTGTCTATATCAGACAAAGAGAACTACCATCATATTCAATGATTTAAAATAAAGATTGTTTTCTGTATGTTAGTATTGAAACCTACAATGTTAATTTGCTAATAAATCACAAAATATTATCTATGTCTTTGTTATATTACTATTGTATATTAGGTCCAAACTTAAAATGGATTTCTTTGTTAATCTTTCCTGACTCATAATAATGGTCAGTCAATCATACCTTACACCTTTTCTAACATAAAATAACATTTATGAAAATTCTGGGGTTTCAACTGTTCACACACGTATCTTGCAAAGTGTATAAGGTCCCTATTTACCATTTTATACTCAATGTAGTAAAATCTTCTAAACTATAAGTTAATAAAATGTTTGTGTACTTGGAAAACTTTGCTCAAATATGTTTGCATATTACTTAGTACTTGAAGAGAACATAGATGTAATTATTATGTTTAATATTTACTGAAGAAGTGATAACAAAAGGTAGTTTTATGAATAATGAATTTTAATTAGTACTTCATATCTTTCTTGGAATACAATAGAGCATTAGAAGACAGACATCACAAACAGTGTATTGCTTTGGATGATTTATTTTATATGTTTAATATGGTTATGAATAACTGCTGACTGATTACACTGTATTTATGCTTAATGTTAAATTTAACTCTTGTAATCTATCACCAAACATGGAATTTGGGGCAAACTAATAGTAAGTTATACAAAGAAGATTAAGTGTTGTATGTTAAGCTACAGGTTATTGATGCTTAGATTTCAGCAAAGATTTGGATATCAATTTTTTCAGTAAACCATGTCCATGGCTGAATTATTCTTTATTTACTAAAAAAAATATTCCTTTCTTAAATGTTTAAAAGTAAGAAATTTCAAAATATTCAATATTCTGATATTATTGCTAAATACTTAATACTTTTAAATTATTAATATTATTTTTAAATAACTCATGAACCTATTTAGATAAATAAAAGGGTGTATAGGGTTTTTTTTGTTTTGTTTTGTTTGAAACAGGGTCTCGCTTTGTAATTCAGGCTGGCTCTGAGCTCACTATGTAGCCCAGACAATCCTCGAATTCAGCAATCCTCCTGCCTCTGCCTCCTGAGTGCTGGGATTACAGGCATGAGCTACCACGCCCAGCAGTAAATCCATTTTTAAAAGGCCTCATGAAAACAACATACTTGATCAATTTTTGATGGAGCCATTAAAATTGAAGATGCATTTTGGCCAAAGTCATAAAAATGTCTCTCATCTAAAATGCTGAGACACTCAACTGAGTTAAGAACATTAGAACCAAGAGGCCTATAAAATGTTTTGGCTTCAAGATAGAAGGCATCTATACAGTTTGGAAATGCTCCTAATCTTATGCAGAAAATTTGATGGATTCATCTAATGATCTAAAATTAAGAAAGGATAAGTACAGAGCAGATGAAATTCTTAATTACAAAGGAAATCTTAATGTTAATTAAAAGGTTTAAACATTTATCAGAATCACACAGTATCTGTCACTCTTATATTATTGAAGTAGAGATTGATTTCATTTTGTTTTATAGTGGAAAGTGCTTTTCATTGTAGTTTAAAATGAATGCACAGAAGTATTTTTCCTTCTCTGAGAATCTTTAGGCTCATTAAGATCTATACATGTGAGATTCAGACACATAAATTTTTTTTTGCTGCGTGATTATATTTAGTCTTTTCCTCTAATGTATAGATTTTTTAAGGTGTTAGTCTGAGCTCTCAAAGAGATAGTTAGAGCCAATTATGTGTAGTCTTCAGAAAGAAGCAACTCCAACTAAACTTGTTTGCATGTGCTTTTAGTGACTGCTGATTCTGAGTTTCTCCAATAAATGCAACAAATGGCAGACTGCCCAAAGTGAAGCACAGCCCTTGCAGTTCTGTAAGAGCCAGACATGCGGGAGCGATACCGCCAGTGTCATCGCCCCCTTTCCACTGATTGAGCAGAGCGTTGAAGATGTGTTTGGGTCTACGTCATTGCAGTGTCAGGAAAAAGACCTACACTCTCTGAGATAAGAATCGTGATGCGTCATGTACAGGTACAGATTCCCAATGAGGCACGTGGTCATAATGCATACTTCAAATGTACCAATACAGTCAATTAAAAGTTAGATACAAGGGAGATCATCTTAGGGATGTTCCCATGTGATATTTACATGATTAAGTATACTGGAAAATTTCTAATGAAAAAAGACAGAGAAATAAAATGGCTTTCCTTAGAAACAGATCACAGTTACAACTGCAGAAACGTCCAGATGAACTCAGATGGTTACCTTGTAAAAGATTTTCCGTAGACTCAAGGAACCCTAAATGCCACAAAAAACTTCTTCACAAAAACAAACAAACAAAAACTCAAAATAGGGCTGGAGATTTAGCTCAGTGGCTCCTGCATCTGCCTAGCAAGAACAAGGTCCCTGGTTTGATCCCCAGGTCCCACATACAAAAATACCAGGCATGGTGACTCACACCAGTAATCCCAGCACTCAGGAGGCAGAGGCAGGAGGACTGCTGAGTTTCAGGTTTGCCTGGGCTGCATAGTGAGCTCAGGGTCAGTCTAAACTACAAAGTAAGGGCCTGTCTCAAACAAACAAACTCAAAATAAAACAAAAATCCTTAACTCTCTCAACACGGACATTTTGAGATGCACATCTTGCGTGAACATACCAAAGTTTGCACGAAGTTCCTTTGTCCCTGAGCCTTGCCTCTACTCTCTTTCTCTTCTATTTCTCTATTTTCCCCCTGACTCCTTGAAATTTTCTTCCCTGAGAGTAAAATCTCTATATTATGGGTTTATTTACTGCACACAATTTTCTGGTTTGTTTTAGATTTTATTATATTACCACAAATCTAGTTTACACTTTTTAAAGGTGGCAAATTAATAGTTAGCCCTTAAGTGCATTTCAGACTTGTTTTTAGTACCATGATCCCTCTGTGGAAATTCATTCATCAGAGATATTCTGTTAGTGTGGTGAGAACGTTCCTAAAAATGATGTGTTTGTTATTTGGTCCAATACACATCAACAAAAGTAATGTTCAGATGGTACATTTGCTACTTAATGAAGATGAAGTTTTACCCAGTTGCAACAAAGTTTTGACTAACAAGATTTGGAAAATAACAGTGAAAACCACTTTACAAGGAAGACAAGCAATGGTGAAAGTTCCATGGGTTTTTTTTTGTTTTGTTTTGTTTTGTTTTGTTTTGTTTTTTGAGACAAGGTCTCGCTTTGTAGTTCGGGCTGGCCCTGAGCTCACTGTGTAGCCCAGGCAAGCTTTAAACTCAGCAATCCTCCTGTCTCTGCCTCCCGAGTGCTGGGATTACAGGCGCGAGCCACCACGCCCCGCAACCATGGGGCTTTTTTGAACAACCAGCTTACAAGATAGCATAAGCACTGGTATGAAGAGTGAGAAGGTAATTGAGGAAAGAAACACCTTGTATGAATATCCTGCTTTTGAGCCTCAAATACAGACAATCCCGTAGTCAAGTCAGTTAATAGGGTCCTTTTAAATCTAATTACTATATTATAGTCTATTATTATATTAGTATGTAAGCATATATTACATTATATTACATATTAATCATATAATTATATTATTAAGTATATAATTGATAGCATATGCTTACAAACAAATACATTACTAAGGCTAGGTCTAGATGTCCCCCCGCAAAGTATCATGTGGTCTTGGCTTGATCTAGAGTGTGTGAAGCCGGAATTAGTTCATGATACTAGGGCACTAGGATTGAGCGCATGAGCCCTACCTACTCTAAGCACCCCGAATAAGAGAAGGGGGGCAAGGGGACACTATTAACTCTTGTCCCCTTTGCTGCCTTATGCACATCATGTTGTTTCTCCTCTGCAATGCTTATTTGCATTTCAGTCTCAGAGCCAGCTGATGATGGTCTGGAACCTCCGTGAACTGTGAGCCAATGAAACCCCTCCCCTTTTAACTTTGGGTGTCAGGTGTTTTGTCTCAGCAATGACAGAATCTGGTACCAGAGAAATGGAGTCGTTGCTGTGACATTACCTGGTCATGTGGCTCAAAAGCCTTTGGAACTGGCCTGTGGAAAGGGGAAGAGTTAGAAAAGCTGTGGGAATGTTGGCTACACAGGCAGAGCTGGAACGCCTTAGACTGTCCTCTGTGAGAGATTCTAGTCAGAACTCAGAGGACCAGAAAGTCAGTAAGGACCTGACTCAGGAAATATCTGCTAGAAAGAAGGACGCCATTGGCTGCTGGACTCCGGATGATGTATGTTACCACTTAGCAGAAAGTTCATTGGAATTTTCCTCATGTTCAGAGACTCCGAGCTTCCAGCTGAAGAAGCAGAGCTGGAAGATCTTAGGCTGTTCTGTGTGGGAGATTCAGGTCAGCGCTAAGAAGACCAGGAAGCGTGTAGAGACCAGGCTAGGGAGGTTTCTCCTGGGAAGGAGGTCTGCATCGGCTGTTGGGTTCAGATGATGTGTGTTATTGGGTGGCAGAATGTGTGTTTGTGTTTTGTTCCTATCCAGAGACTTTGCCTGACACTGAGATTAGAGATGGTGGATGAATTGATCATGCAGAAGAAATTTCAAGGGAGCCGAATATTGAGGTCGTGGCTTGCTACTTTTGAGTGCTTTTGGCCAGACCTATGTTAAAAAAAAAAAAA
>PVIC010042380.1:0-15821 GCA_004025085.1 Thryonomys swinderianus
AAAAAAAAGCCAGTTTCTTCCTTCTGGAACACAACACCTAGATTAAAGCTTTAAGTGCCTCAGGGAGGGTTAACACTTTAGCTGAAGCAAAATCAGTTTATTTTAACGCATTGACCAAAAGAAATAATAGCATGAAAATGTACTGAAGAAATGGAGGAAGAGAGGCATCCTTGGTTATAGTAAAGATTTGTAAATGGCTTTAAGATATTGATAACCAATGTAGGGTTTCTAAACAGAGGAGCGAACACGATCAAATTTTCATTTACCAACATATTATAATTTTGGTTCAAATCAGGATAGTAAAACTAAATATAGTTACACAAACAGTGCTGATGGCTTTTTGCAATTTGTAATCTAGACAATATGTGTCATTTATTAGTATATGTGCTGCCGAAGCGAGCACAATATGTGCCATTTATAAAAGTACTACAGAGTAAATATTAGCAAAAAGGGGTGTGAATAACCCTAGATTATATTTTTATGTCTCTCCTGGTGATTCTCTAAAATAATGATGTGTCAAGCCAATCTAATTATAATTCTAAGATTTGGCTTACATTCAAATTGAGGCATTTAATTACTGCTGAATTACTATCATAAATGCTTACTTCAACTTGAAGGAACACGGATTAGCAATACATTTATGGCATATTGGTATAGTACTGGCTCACATACAGAAAAGACATGGGAAGTAAATCAAACTTGCAATACACTACAAACTATACGATATGCTTTCTCAAGATGAGGAAATCTCAGTGGAAATCCTGGCTCAAATAATACAAAAAAAAGCGAACCATGACAAATGTAAACTGAATGTAAAAAAAAAAGGAACGCATAGTAGTCACCATTTTGGTGACGTTTCCTTCAGAAATCAAATGTGCCTTTAGAACAGGGGAAAACTCCAAAGTGGAGACCCCACATGGAATGAATGTGAATGAACTTCATTCACATAAAATTTCATGCAGTACCATTATACAAACTGTCAATATGCCTCGGAGGCTCACCGTTCCTGTTCTATGTTGAAGACTGTCACAAAGAGGGTCATACTTTCCTCTTGCTAAATGGATACAAGTAGTTCATTCCAGACAATTTTTACTTAAGAGCATTCTTTGAATGCTAAGATGTGGCCATGAAACAAAACCAGCACATTGCTATAAATGTTTCTTTTGGCAAACTTGCCAGGTAATTTGACCTTAAAATCTCAGACCCAAGTGTATTTGTAAGTCTGAATTCAATGTAGTGCTTTTTATAGTTTCATTTGCCAGAAACATTTTATAGTTGTAAATTTTTAGATTTTCCTCAAATTATATCCATTACATTACCTGAAGTTCTTTTTCAACTCTTTGTACATAATATTGTAACAGTAATGTTCACAATAAATTAAGATTTTCTTCATTCTAGTAGCACAATACTACACAGTATGCATGAAAACATGTTGGGCTTAAACAAACTGAATTACAAATCAAGAAAACAATTATTTATTGAACAAATTTATATTGAAACATTTCTTTTGTAATATTAATTATATTTGGGGGGAACCCATACCAAAGATTAAAATGAATTTGATCTTTTCAGTTGTTTTTTCTTTTTGTTTGTAATTTAGGCCTAATAGAGTATGATATCATGTAACAAACCAAATCCAGTACATTTGCATAATTTATTCCTTAAGAATGCGCAAAACAAGGTAAAAATCACCAGTTTGGCTCAGTCTTGAAGGTTATTTGGAAAAAAAATACAAAACAAGATCTGCAGAACTAATTATAGGCAAGACTTAACAGAATAAAGAAAAAAAAACATCAGTGGTAAATTTCAGACATAATGAACTTTATGCAGGGTTTTGGTGAACATTCTCCCGCATTCATTTCTGACTTCATTTTCTGCACAACCCCATTCTACACAGAGCTTGCAAGGTTAATTCCTTCCCCTACTCACAAGACAGGTCTTGTTGAATTTATCTACCAGTATGGACAATAAGAACTAAACTGGAATCTTTTGAAAAAATTGTGGGAAAGACATCACCTCGTAAATACTCCTGGGTCTAAGTGTGCTAAAAAGAATTCTAGCCACATCTGTTTTGTTTCTAATTATACATATTGTCAGCACATAATATTTACTTCCCTGGTGTGAGTTAGTAGGAGTGCACAGCACATCTATCTTTCTTCATCCCCCTCCCTTCCTTCTCTCTGCTCCATTTTTTAAAAAAAAAGATCTTTAAGTTATGAAGAAGAGGTGGAAGACTCGAGAAGTGAAGGCAAAGCCCTAACATGGCACACACCACCCCTGAGTGCAGCTTAACTCTCAGCAGTGATAGCATTTTCTGGTATTTGAACCCCAAACCCTCTGGGCGATATTTAGAATGTTTTATTTTTCAAAAGACAATTAAAATTTATGTTTACATGTCTTATTTCTTAAAAGTACATTTTAAAACATATTTCCAAATACAGTCCAAATAAACTCACTCTGTTCAACATTAAGTGAATTTTAACAACTGCTGTTGAATTGCTGATAGGGCTTGTGTTTGTCCTGGGCTCATATATGAATCTCTATTGTGCGGTACTTAGGGGTGGAATTCACTTTGAGTACAGTATTTAAAAGTGGGTCCTTGGGGAGGTGATACATTGAATCCCCCATAATAAAATACTGGGACTTTATAAAAAGCCAAAGAGCACAGATCCCTGCTTCCCGTCTCTACCATGTGACAGACAGGGCAACAGGAAGCTGCCAGCAGGAAGGCCATCTGCCAGATGTGGCCTGTTCCCTTCAGGTCTGTCCTATGAATCAAAGCAAACCACTTTTCGTTATAACACAGTCCAGTGAGTATTTCATTATAGCACTAAGAAATGGACTAATACAAATATTACATTCAACAGTGTCTTTAAAATATCAATTATTTTGTGCAAAAGATCTATACGAGTGTTGTGTTTTAAAACCTAGTCCAATAATTATATGTAAATGCAAAACATGCATTTCATATAAAATAGCCTTTGCAAGCATGAAAAAAATCAGTATTCTTACTTTAAAACATATACTATTTTTGGTTTATTCTCCAGAGGAATGGATCTTTAGGGAAGCAAAAATACTTTAACATAATATAAATTGAAATTTGATGTTAGTTTTTATTTAATATTTTCTCACAAATGCATTCAGGGCATTAAAATATTGATATTAAAAACCCTTTAAAAAGATTTTTTCCAAGAATTCTCATTCTAAAATTTAAATTTTTAAGACAAATATTTATAAAATTAGTCATAACACACAAATTTGTAGCCATGAGCAGATTTGGCAACATGTATACAAAGAAAAAGGCAAGCGTGATAGAACAGGTACAATGCACTTCAATGTCACTTAGATTTTACTGGAATTCTTATCAAAAAGTAAAGATTCTATTCATCAAGGCACATGGGCACAAGAATAATTTTACTGAAGAATCATCTTTCAAAAAAGATGATGAAACTATCACACACACTAAAGCACAGTAAATAAAACAAGGAAAGCCATTAGATAACATATTTTGGTAAGCTGCTAATATTTAAATATTCAGTTATAACTGGCAGATTATGGTGTTATTCAACTATAACTACAATTTAGACATCTTATATCATGAGTTATATCTTTGTGCATATAGAGAATGCAGCTCCTGGATACTTTCGAAGAATCTGTGTACAAATACTATCAAATGCTATCCAAACATCTGAACATTTTAATTGGGTGGGTTATCTAGAAAGGGATACTGGAATTTTACACACTTACTCTACTTTCCAGGCTTACGGCCTCAACAATTCAATCCTTTGAAGTAGAAGTATCTTTCTAATATAGCAATTCTGACAGCCAATGAATTATAGTTGATATAAGAGTTTTGCACAAACTGTTACAGTATTTACCAACAAAATTCATTAAAGATTGAAAAGCAAAACATATTTTAAAAGATTTACCATACTTTCGCTGCAAGATATTTCAAAAATGAGCTGTGGTTTGGGCCGGAGATTTGGCTCAGTGGTTCCAGGGCCTTCCTCGCAAATGTAAGGTCCCTGGTTCAATCCCCGGAAACCACATACCCCAATACTGGGCATGGTGGCCACGCCCACTGGCAATCAGTACCTCATATCACAAATGCCGGGCTTGGTGGCTCAAGCCTGTAATCTCAGCATTCGGGAGGCAGAGGCAGGAGGACTGCTGAGTTCGAAGCTTGCCTGGACTACACAATGAGCTCAGGGCCAGCCTGAACTACAAAGTGAGACCCTGTCTCAAAAAAAAAAAAGAGCTGTGGTTAGTATTGAGAATTTAAAATTCTGGAAGTAACCAAATATAGTGCAGATAAACTGTGTGGGTGGGTTGAAATGTGATGCCAAAACAATCTAAATAAGGTGGAATATTTTGAGTTTAAAATTGATCTTGGAGCAGATTTCAAAACCATGAATAAAGTGAGAATCCTGTGAGTAAATAGATAACAAATCTATGTAAACAAAAATGCCTCGATGGGAAAATGAGATCACAGAACATTATCTCACAATTATGAAAATATAAAAGATGAAAAAATACAAAAATTCTCTTTTACAGTAAAAATAGTAATAAAAGGGTGAAATCAAGCAAAGATAAAACATTTTGGTGTTACATACCATGCTGAACTAGCTAGAAAGTTAAAAATCACTCGTTCTTTAGAGTACATAAAACTGGGCTGTCTCACATGACAAGGTACCTGTAGCTGGCTGGCACTCTCTCTGAACTTACATAGCCCACAGCTATCAAAATTATAGAATTAAATTGGTTACTCTTTTAACAGTTAATTCTACATTTATTAATTTTCTTGAGAAAATAGTTAAGTATCTCTGTGTTTGCCAGGATATTATATCCCCATTTTTATGATAGAGGAAAATGCAAAGAAAAATGAAGGAAAAAAATCCTGCAAGATGAGTTTGTTAATAACAAGTTAACTGTCCTCTAGAATAGTCACTGAATAAAAATCATTAAAATTATAATGGAAATAATTATTTGTGGACATAACAGTCAATCAGAGCATATTATAGTTCTAAAAGCAGGGTTAAACAAAATCTATATGGTTCCTATGTTTTCTACATTATTTTATGTATAGATACAGAAAAAATTAGTGAAATATGTAACATTTAAAGTGTGCATAATAAGATTGTTATTCATTTAATCTTTTTCATTGTCAATAGTTTTGATTAAGGTATTTTAACCTAAATATGTTCAAAGACTATATGTATATATAAGTTCTACCAAGTAAAATGAAAGAGTTCTGGTTTATAAAGTATTATCAAAGAAAAATATTTTAATATTTTTACCAGAATATATGAAAACAAAATATATGGATATAAAAGCATAGGAAATGACTAACCAAATAAAAATGAATGAAGCCATAACAAAATCATTTTCTAGATACCTTTGGTACAAATGAAGCATGCTTCAGTAATGATTTACATCTAAATGAATAACTCTTGCTTATTTTCCAAGTGGATATGTAGCACATTATAAGACCTAACAAAATACTTTTAAGAAAATCTGAAACTTGAGCAAAGTAATATTGATAGAAGAAATGTAGGAAAAAATATAGGACTGGAACTAGAAGAAAACTTGTGCTATAAAAAAGTCCAAGCAAATCCTATTTTGATCAGTTGCTGATCAATTAAGGCTAAAGGTGCATCTTAATGGGTTATATAATTCTCAGAGTCTAATCACAAGTATAAATTTATAAAAATAGCTTCTGAAACCTGAGAGAATATCAGTCTGTGGATGACTACAAAACATCTGAAAACAGATTTTAAACAGGTTTTTATGTTCTATACATAATATTGCTATCTGACAAAACCATAAGGCATAACATTGAGCTGGATAGATAAGGTGATACTTAAACCAACTTTGATTCCATTGAATAGCTATAGTTTTATATCTTCTGGAATGTAGAAGTTAAGTTTGTACTATGCAAGTACAAGTTTGTACTATGCAAGTTGTTTGTACTATGCAAGTACTAGAAAGTATCAGAATCACAGCCAACTTAAAGAGCAACAAAATACCCCTTAAAATCAGTTTGTAGGAGATATTAAAAACCTGCATTATCTTAATTTGAATCACTAGAAAAACAATGTTAGGGTATGTATTTATAAGACATCCAAGTATTCTCTTGTAGATAAAAACTTTAATCCAAAACCACATCGCATAGTAACTGAATTTGTACTTAGTAACAACTTTTGATTTATCAAAACACTATGAAATTATAAAATATTGCTAAAATAAACTCCTTTGGAGTCTTTGAGCCTATTTTCATAGAAGAGTTAAAGTTAGCTACATTAATTAAATGAAAAACATGCAATAAATGCAAATACTTGTCTGACCTTCGTTGGTTCAAATCATGATAATTATATTTATTGCTGTGACTATTATATTAAAACTAAAGATATCATTGTAACAGAGGAAAATGTGTTGCTGTAAATGGACCTAAGGCTCATTTATTTTCCCACAGAAGAAAATAAAAATTGCCTATGAACTAGAAAACAAACCCTACTGCAAACTGCGGTCAAACAGGCTGGGAGGTTCGGGCCGCGCCTCAGGGCCGCTGGGCCAGGGCGATGTGCAGGGGCTTGGAGCCCAGCACGCGGCCGTTCATCTCGGCCATGGCGCGGGCGGCCTCCTCGGTGGAGGAGAAGCAGACCAGGCCGAAGCGCTTGCTCTGCCCCTCCTCGCGCAGGACCTTGAGCCGGCAAATAGACCCGAAGGGGGCGAACTCCTTTCGCAGCTGCGCGTCGTCCACGCCGTCGTCCAGGTTCTTGATGTAGAGCTTGGCACCCGGGCCGCGGGGCGCCGGCTCCTGGCCGGGCTGCGCCAGCGCCTGCCTCAGCTCGGCCTGCCGCTCGTCCCTCCGCTGCGCGCGGCCCACGAACACCAGCTGCCCGTCGAGCTCCCTCCCGTTCATGTCCTCCACGGCCCGCCGCGCCGCCTCGTGGCTCTCGAAGCTCACGAAGCCGAAGCCCTTGGACGCGCCGCCGGGGCCCGTCACCACCTTGGCGCTCAGCGTCTTGCCGTACCTGCTGAACTCGGCCTTCAGCCGCTCGTCGTCCACCGCCCGCCCGAAGTTCTTGACGAAGACGGTGGTGAAGCCCGCGGCCCTGCGCCCGAGCTCGGCCTCCCGGTCCCGGCGCGGCCGGAACGGGGCCACGAAGACGGTGCGGTCGCCGATGGCTCGGCCGTGCATCTCGCGGACGGCGCGCTCGGCCGCGCGCTCGCTCTGGAAGTGCACGAAGGCGAAGCCCTTGGAGCCGCGCTCGTCGCTCATCACCTTGGACGACAGGATGGTGCCGAAGGCGGCGAAGTGCTCGTGCAGGGCCTTGTCGTCCACCGAGCGGTCCAGGTTCTTGATGAACACGTTGCCGACGCCCGAGCGGCGCAGGCCGGCGTCGCGCTGCGCCCACATGAGGCGCATGGGGCGGCCTCGCAGCGCGTCGAAGTTCATGGTGTCAAGCGCCGCCTGCGCGTCCGCGCGCCGCAGGAAGTTCACGTAGGCGTAGCCGAGCGGCCGGCGCGACGCCGCGTCCCGGCACAGGCGGATGGACAGCACCGGGCCCGCCGCGCTGAACTTGCGGAACAGCGCGTCCTCCGTCACCTCGGCGTGCAGGTCGCCCACGTAGAGCGAGGCCTCGCGGAACTTGGCGGCCACGCTCGGCTCCGGCTCCGGCTCCGCGCGGCTCATCTCCGCCCGCGACCGGTCCGGCCCGGCCCGCGCCGCTGCCCCCGCGGACGCCGGAGACGCCCCGGCCCGAGCTCGGAACGGGCCCCGCGGCTCGGGGGTCGGGGACGCGCCGGACGCGGGGCCGGGGGCCGCGGAGGGGCCGGTTCTGCGTCGCAGCCCGCGGACGCGGGACGGACGGGCGGACGGACGGGCGGACGGACGGACGGAGCCGCGGGCGCGCAATCCGGAACTCGGCGCGGACTTGGCGCGCGCCCGCCGCCCAGCGGGGTGTTTGCTGTTTCCTACGTTTTTAGACCGTTTTCCTCTCCCCGCCCCCTCACTTTTTCCCACCCCGGGAAACGCGGAGGCCGCGGCCGGAGGGGGCGGGGCCGGGTGGGTCAGGCGGGGCGGGGCCGAGGCCTCCAGCCCGGGCAGCTGCGGCCCGGGCCCAGCGGGGCGCCAGGCTCTGCGGGCCGCGTCCACCTTCTGGGGGCTGCTTGGTTCCCCTCCGTTCGCCCACGCACAGGCACGCAGGGACACAGGCGCGCACGCCCACGCACGCCTGCTTTCAGGCCCTGCTTTGTGGGAGCGCCACAGTGCGTTTCTCAGAAAGCCGCTGGAACGCTCCGTCCCGGCAGGAGCGAGCCCGGTGCGGCTGAAGTTTCAGGCTGCTCCTTTTAAAAGCGTCTCCGCTGGGCCGGGCCTCTCTGGAATGTTTACAGTGTCCCTCTGCCCTTCGTCTTAGGCTCCTAGGGATGGTGCCCGTTTTATTTTCAGGAATTTGGAGCGATGGCATGTTGGATGCTTCTTGAATAGACCAGATACCCTAGCTTGTTAGATGACTGCATGGCATGGCCCCCTCATACTTGTTCTGGCGACTATAGTTCTTATTTCGTATCTTAACAGACCGAGCATTTGAGCCATCAGGGATGCTCCTTTCTCTTTAATCATCATTCTGGGAGTTGTGTTTCTTGGGTGCTTTCTTCCTTGGCCTCCTTCACCCCACTTTCCCTTTCCGTTGCCCCTACCTTTTGCTTGGGTTCCTCCAGTGGTATCAGAGTTGTCCTTCATTTGTCTTCCTTAGTCTGTCTGTCTGTCTGCGTGCCTATTTGAACTTCACTGACATCTCCTTCGTAAGGTGTTAGTAAAAGAATAAGAAATGACTTCTAAAAGATTACAGACTCCATCCTGTCCGAGCTCGCTGTATCTTTTTCTGCCAAGCTAATCTTTCATTCTTTTAAATGTGTATGTGGTTAATTCTTCTAAAAATCCTTTCTTTTGGCAGTAATTATCAAATTATATTTTCTTTGAGCCCTGTATTGTTTAGTATATATTTTGTGCTAACCAACCGACATGAATTACTTTTCCTTTTTGGAAATGCTTTTTGTTTGTTTGTTTTTCTTTTAACGTGCATTGCACGCGTCTGTTCCATTTAGTCACATGGCCATTACTTTATGGAGCGGGACTTAAAATTGATGTCGCTTACCATGTCTTTTATTCCTTAAACACTTGTTGCAATTATAACGCTGACTTCCGTGTCTTATTTTTTTCAGATACTCTGAAAATGTTTAACTTAAATTCTACGTCTCATTTTGAAAACAAAACAAAAAAAAAAGTTGAAATTTTGCCTAAGGGTATCGTTTAGCTGAAGTTCCTCCCGTGTCCAGTATGAACGGTGTAGATGGATGACACGAAACTGAAAGGGAAGTGAGGTTGTCCTGCTTAAACACCGAGAACTCGTTAGCGTTTCTAGTCATAGATGTTGATGATAGTGGAGTGTCTAAAATTACAAAGTGTGCTTGAAAAATAGAGACAATATTTAATTTTTTAAAAATATATACTACTGCTTTTAACACCTCTCGGTGTAGCCCCCTGATGCCAGGCACACTCACCCGCGGCTCTTGCGCTGTCTGGAGCGGCTGTCCCGCAGAGTGTCTGCCGCTGGGCCTTCATGGCTGCCTCGCCGTCCTGAGGTGACTGACAGTGTTTGGCTTCCCTGCTCAGCCTTGTCTTGGGGAGAGCCCGTGGTGTAGATGCAGCGAGGAGGGTGGGTGCGGACACGCGGCCATGCATTGCCCAGGCTGCCCTGCCCACGGGATGGGACGAGACGGGAATGCTCCCTGCGTATTTGATCTCGCCTCTTGCACTAACGTACCAGGACTTCAGGACTGCTGCAGAAGTGGTAATGGAGGGGGTGGGGCAAGGGACCAAAGGCTAATGTCTTAAAGTTATACGTGTTTTTAAAAAATTAAATATTGATCGTTTATTTTTATATAGTCTTTACTCTGATATAACAGCTTATTGATAAAATAGTTACACTTGTAAGTACGGTGGACGCTAAGTCGGAAGCAGTTGGTTGTGGAAAATACTTAATTCCAATCTGATTATCCTCTGGTAGGTCCTCAGGCAGAGCCCTTCCCTGTGCCGGTTTTCCCCTTTCCTGGCCCCCGACTACTTGTCCAGACCCTGCTGTTTGTTGCTGTTGCCAAAGCCAGGAACACGAGGGGCCCCGAGTTCTCAGAGTCTCTGGTTTCTGTGCAGCAGTCAGACCTCTCCAACACCCGTGCTGAAAACCTCTCATAACACACCTCTGTTTCTCTTATTCTGACAAAAAGAGATCCACATCACTAGTGTAAATCTGAGAGCAAACACGCCGGACAAAAGGGATCAGAGAATTCCTTTGTGCTCAGATTTCTTTCTTACAGGAACCATGTGCCGTTTCCGAAAGGAGTCCTGTCCCTCTAGCCCCCTCAGGGGTAAGGACGGAGGGCTGCCGTCTTGCCCTCTCACGGGGAAGGACCTCGCGTTACCTCGTTCGTGTCCTTCTAAGTGCTACTCGTCCCCACAGGATTATTTTCAGACAGTCACGTGCAGAGTTCCTCCCCGCTTTTGACAGAGATTTAGTGCGTTCTTCATTTAACCTTTGCTCACCTATACAAATCTACAGCCATTGGCCACTCAGATTCTAAGTAGAAAACACTTAAACTTCAAAATCTTCTAGACTAAAACCTGTGAGAGTCAAGTCACTGAAAGTGGCACAGATTGGCAAGGGGTGTGTGCACGCTTATCTTTCTTCCTGGTCTTTTCTTCTCACTTTCCTCCACATATCACACATTTCCCCAAGAAGAGACTTTCTAGGTATGTATGTATGTACACATGTATATAAACGGATACATATTTTGGTTTGGTATCAGACATCATACTCGAGACCTTGAGCTTGCCAGGCTGGCACAGTACCTACTCAGGGACAATCCTGGCTCCCCTTATAGATAATGTGAATACTCTGTTAACCAGCTTAACTTTCTTTATCTTCTTTCTTCAGCTCCATTTCTAGAATGGGATTTTTTTTTTTTATGGTGCAGTGATTGCAGTGAATAAACTCTAAATAGGCAACAATGTCCATGTGAAGTTTCTCCCCTGGTTATTTCTACCTTTCTATATTTAAGGTAAAATTCTTTCTTCAGGTACCAAATCCCACATGCGTACTTTGCTATGTAGTTGCATTTTCTGTTGCTTGCTGTTGTGCTAAGTTACCTACCAGGAGTCGTCAGTTGTTGTGTGGATACTATTCTTGTGATTAAATTCTTACTATTAATTTCCTCTTTACCTGTCCTGCTAACCTGTATATGTTTATATATTTTTTTAATTGTGCAGCAGTACCCCCAGCATTCTAAAGGCATCAGTGCTATCTTTGATATGTCAAGACAAGAATCATTTCTGACTTAGTAGTCACTATATTCTCACTGTTTTCAACAAAAGCTTAGGTGCAATAACTCCTCAAAGCTTTTGCTTTAGGAGTTGGTGACAGTTCTTCACACATAGCACCGATTCTTTCTCATCTTATAAAGAGAGGCCCCATTGTTTTAGTTCTGGCCTATTGTTTAAAGAATGTAGAGCAAACATTCCTTGGGAGATAAAGATAGTGTTTTTCTTTCTTTCTTTTTTTCGAAGGCAAAGTGCAAGTTTGTATATGGCCTTGGAATTAGAGATGTTGTCTCTCTTGGAACGCTGAGCAGGCATGCTTCCTGCTCCCTGGAAAGCAGGGGGGCTTTCTAAATCCGGGGCCATCCCTGTCATGCAGCCCGCTGTGTGCGGAGGTGTTTCCACTTGTTCTGAGGCCGTGCGCCTCCAAGGAACTGTCGCAGAAAACCGTAACAGTGTCTGTTGCTACTTTTTTTTTTCCTGCTGCCATTTTTGTGATTAACAAAATTGCTGTCTCTGATCCAGGAGTGTTTTGTTTGTTTGCTTTCATTTGTGACAGGCTCTATGAAATCATGACAGGTAATTTATTGGCTTCCAAATGGGCAAAAAGTCAGACCCCTCACAGTTCTTGATGGCAGGAATGAAGTTAGGATCATGGTATTGGGAAAAGCGAGATTAAGGGCCTTGCTAGGGAATTTATGGGATTTGAGCAAATTGATAGGATTTGGTAGGAAAAAGAATAGTACCCAAATTGTATCGTCATTTGGCGAAGGAGGGGTTTGTTGCTCCCACAGGGAAGACACATTTTATAGCCCCATTCAAGCACACAGGTATTTCAGGGCATGGAAAAGACAGATGTTTATGACATACATATTATATATATATATATATATATATATATATATTAGTGTGTGTGTATAATATAATGATATGTAATATATATATATATTTATTTATGCACAAGTTATTGTTCTGCCTGGTTATTTGTTAGACTGGAGATATCTAAATCCAACTGATCTCCTTTGGGCACAGTTTACAAGAAATAAGTTAAGTGGGTCTGCAAGTGATTAATTTGGGCCAATTCAGTAAACTGTTTTTTAGCTCTTAAACTGATTTGACTGACAGGGGATTTCACAACTATGTTTGTATTGGGACTTTCTCTGTGAGGTTGATGTCTGTTCCTACAGATGGGCAGACCTGCAAAGACAACTCTGTTGGCTACACTGTACTGCATTAATAAGTGCTGCTCCTTAAAGTAACATCCTGTCTCCTCCTCATTCAGAGGCCCATGTTAAGGATGACTCACTCATGAGTTGGACCTTAAGTGCGCCGACTGAAATTCCACCTCTCACATTGCAATTCGTGCTCTCTGAAGCCAGGATTCTATTTCTGAGGTAGAGACAGCCACAGTGCACTGATTTCTGCCCACTTGTTGCAACCTCTGCTCATGGCCATTGACCCATTTTCAGGTTACAGGTTAGCTCATAGAGTTCAACCAGTTCCTGGTGACTGCATCATTGTGGTTTTTGCAGCCACACTGTTATATTTTTGGCTTCTGGAACCAGAGATATTTGTAGTCTGACAAGTGAATATCTTTCATCACAAAACCTACTCAGTGATGGCCAAGTCACCAAGACATTGAGTTGACTTCCCATATTCCACACTGTCCGCAGACTTATTATTGAGAATTGGAAAATCGTACTCAAAAAACAACTGAAAAATGTCCTGAGTCCACCTTCCTCAACTCTTGCTTGTCTGTACTTTTACTAAAAGACATTAGGCACTGAATGTAGCTTTTCTCAACAAGTAACTATCTCTTTTTTTTTTTTTCCCCCTGGGTCATATTCAGGTGAAATGGTAATTTAGGTAGAACTACTTTGAATATCGGCATTCTATCCTGTTGATTTCTAAGGCTAATGTCTTTCCTTTTCTCTAATGTCACTGCATGCTGACCTGGCTGATGCACTCTTCAGGGACCCATGGATTCAGATTCTATTCTAATTTGGCCAGCTGGATATTCTTCCTGGACTGATATATTCATATGTCATAGTGTTCATCTTTTGTTCAGCATCCTGTTCACCAAGTTACTCATTTGTGACTCATGCTGTTTAAAGTAAGGAAAATGAGGGTGCTGTGAATTTCATGAAGTGTCCTTGTCTCTTGCATTTCTGCCCCTCATAGATAAAAAGTGCAGGTATAGGGCCGGAGGGTTAGCTCAGTGGTTCTGGTGCCTGCCTTGCAAGCGCAAGGACCTGAGTTCAATCCCCGGTAACCACATATAATGCTGGGTGTGGTGGCTCACGCCTGTAATCCCAGCACTCTGGAGGCAGAGACAGGAAGATTGCTGAGTTCGCGGCGGCTTGCCTGGGCACCATAGTGAGCTCAGGGCCAGCCTGAACTACAAAGCGAGACCCTGTCTCCAAAAAGCAAAAAAAAAAAAAAGTGCAGGTACAAGTATGGGATGATAAGAGGAAAGCTGAAATTATAACTCCTGGAATGGGACACAGCAACACTGTGGCCAATAAGGGAGAGGATTCTCCATATTATCCAGGAGGTATTTTAGATCTCAAGAAATACTGTTAAGGCAGGAAAAGTTAATGATCTTAGTCTCTCAGTATCACCTCCAAGAGTTGGTCACAAAGAAAATACACAATGTATGTCTCTCCTAACTGAGGAAAATACTACAAATAAGGGTTGTTGAGTCTTCCATCCTCTATCACATGCAAGTCTGACTAGGAAGGGAATGCACTGCCCCTGGAGCTGAGTGTGGAGTCTGTTGAAAACAGCAAGGAGCACTGCCTTCCGCCCTGCATTCTCCATGCAAAGCAGCTGTCAAGGCTCAGCTGTTCTTCGCAACCCCCTTCCCATCGCTGTTACTCAGGAAGTTAACATGGCCCAGCTGTTACCACAGACAAAGCTCCTGAGCTGGACTCGCGGGTGCCAGGTGGTCCGTCAAACCCATTCAGTTTGAACTGCCCTGAAAATGCCAGTTGTAGATCCTCTGTGAGGCACAAAAATTTTAAGGATACAATTACTAACTGTATTCCAGGGTAGTATGTGGGTCTGTGGAATTGCACTTTTGGTCAGCGGTAAGGCATTAATTTGTGTCCAGAATAACATGCACTTTAGGAGTGGTGATAAAAGATTGTTGAGGTTTTTTTTTTAAACGCACTAATTTATCATGTAGCTCTCAAATGATTGTGGACAGTTCTCTCACATGAGGCAACCCTTTTGATGATCTTCCCAGAAAAGTAATTAATTTGTAATTTCAGTGTGGTCTGTATGTGAAGGGAGACATTCATTTACAAACAGTGATATGAAACTCATTCTTAACTTCCCTAAAGGGATCGAGAACAATCTATTGGCCAAGAAATGCATTCCAACTTGACCTAAAAATCTGTCATGAGTACAGATGATGGAATTCAACTTGACTCTGTCCGTGTAACCCAGAGAAGATTCCCTGTAATGACAAATATATCACCCTGGCCCTGTACCTGTGCCTCAGGTGAGGTGGAAAGATCAAAGTACAAAAGTAAGAGGAAAGACTTTCCTCATTCCCGTTGGGCCCTGATAGTCCGAGGCAGTGGTGGTGAACCTATGGCACCTGTGCCAGAGGGCCGATTGTATCACTGGAGGCTGTAAAATATTCATCATTGTTGGTCTATGGGAACTCTTCTGGGTGTTTCTAGAATTCCAGTGAATATGACTGCCCAGTACTACAAACCTGCTCATTCCTTTCCTTAGACACTTCAGTGATACCTTTATCAGCAATATGAAAAAATAAGGAGATACACATCTCCCGAGTGAGCATATACTCAAAATTGTGCTAGAAAAGAAGATGCTACTCATGTAAGAGCTGGATATTGACAAAGAAGAGTTCTCTATGGGGTCCTTTGTGTTTCACCATGATTTAACGGCAGCATGGCTAATTGTCATTTTCCCATTGTCCTTCCTTTATACCATGAAAGCCTTAGAAACTATAGAACAAAAAACAAGTGCTTGAACTATCTTTTGTCAAAGATCTCTATTCCAATTGTCTCATATCCTGCTTCTTTAATGTAACCTACAAAATACATAGGTTTGATCCCTCTCTTCACACAGCCATTGGAGAATTGTCCTTTGGGAAGTGACATTAAACTCTGCTTCCTCACTGGCTCCTGCTGTCACTGAGTGATCTAGCTCCTAGTAACTAATTCAGGTATTTTGTGTAGGCTGCCAGCACCCATGAAGCTGTAGCCTGATAACTCGTACACTGCTAGAATGATGAAAATCAAACCATTTGTAGCTTTGAAATTGAATTCAGAAGTAAATTAATTCTGGGTATCTCTATCAGGTATTGGAAAGAAATCTCCTCACTTACCCATTGGCTTCTTCTGCTTTCTCTCCTCTCAGTTGCTAGATTTTTTTTTTTTTTTTTTTTTTTTTTTTTTTTTTTTTTTTTTTT
>PVIC010042381.1:0-15847 GCA_004025085.1 Thryonomys swinderianus
GTACTGGTTTTAAGTTCCTTGTCACTGAAATACAACTTGCTAAAAATCAGTAAATTGACAATGAGACCAGTCTTTAAAAGGCTCATATTATATAAATGATCTTTATTCATTATTGAACAAATACATGGCTTGGTGGACACCCGAACCTACTTGTACAGAAAAATGGGAGAAGAAATCTCCCCAGAGAAACTGATGTTCAAGTTTTGAAAGGAGCATGTTTCAATGTTAGAGCATAATTCATTTCCAAGTAGAGTGACTGAGTGCAGCATTTTGCGGACAGAGAAAGAAGTCCATATTATTAGTAGGGGCTTTACAGGGGACAGGTGTTTACAGGTTCTTGTGTTTACAGCAGTCGTCACTGGTAAAATTCCATCATGCTACAGTGTGTATTGACTCACACCTGGGGGGATCTAAACCTGGGTTGGACAGAAGCTTCAAATGTCATAGGGAGCTGGATTAGGTGAACAGTATCGCCATCCACCCGCTACTGATGGGCACTTGACCCACAGTCCAGGGGAGGTGCCGGTCAGGTTGGCTACCTGAGACCTCACTGCTAGGGGATGTTGTATCCTCCCCTGGCTGTCTCCACACCCTCATGTCCTTGAAGTCTCTTTTTCTCATAAGGACACTGGTCTTATTGGATCATACTTCTGTTGTTTTTACCTCCTTTCCACTCACATACCTCTTGAAAGACCTACTTCAAAAGACAGTCGTCCTGGGATCAAGACCATGTGAGCTGGGAGATTTATGGACGCAGTTCTGTGATGACGGGAGTCGAGAAAGGTACACAGGTGTCTTCGGTGTCTTCAATGAGTCTCTTTAAAGATCCTGTGGGCCTGAGGAGGGAGGCCTTTCTTGTACCCTTTGGATCTGATATCAGTTAGCCCTGCAGTGAGCTGACCTTGGCCCACATAGAAAAGCCCCAATTAAAAACTGAATTGTCGTCCAGACGAACTTCATCAGCTGACAGTCAGTGGCTCAGTCACAAGGCCACAGACGTTTTTAGGCAAAAGAGACCAGAGAAATGCTCTCATGTAGCTGTTCAGTCCCCTCCAGAAATTTATGTGCACTTTGGCTTCTCCTCTGCACTGAGGTTTTTTCTGGGCCGGCTGCTGTAGACAGAGCATGTTCCCTGGTCCTGGGATTACTCCGAGCAGATTACAGTCAGCTCACTTCAATGTGAGTAGATGAGATTTTCTAGCTGTATGAAATATTGCAAGTTTACCTGGACTGTTGTGTCGACATAGTCAGTTCAGCCTGTTTAAACGATTTAGTAACTAAATTTATTCTTCAAACATTATAGATTACCTAGACGCAAGCGATATAAAAAAGAGTAATATTCAGGCTTAATGTTTAAGCAGAAGACAATTTAATGGGAAATAATGACATTACAATAAGACTTGGTGACAGGAACATGCATAGGAGGTCAAAATGGCAGGCTCTAGCTGTCCTAGTGGAGAAAGTCCACCTCCCATTTAGCCCCATAAGGTCTACACTGCTTTGCCTTCATGGAGCTGATGATCTTCAAAGCCAAAGACTGGAAACCTGCCTGAGGTCACACATCCAGGAATGTGTCTTGCCTAAGAACTTTCCTGGAAATCTAAGCAATGCGTGGTCGGTCTTTACGCACGAGGAGCAGACACAGGAGAAGGGCCAGAGCGTTGCTGGTGGAAAAGGCACCTTGGAACCTCACTGCTATGACCCCAGGCACTGGTGTGGTGAGTGGGCCACAGCACAAGATGGCTGAAGGGCAGCGCGTGAGAAGGTTTGGAGTGGAGCCCCAGAGAAAGCGGGTGCGGACTGCCAGTTTAGGGATGTGTGTTCTCTCCTAAGAGTCAGAGGTCCCAGGTTTGGCTCCACAGGACTCCACAATCAAATGTCCTTAGGGAACTGCATTCTCTCTCTCTCTCTCTCTCTCTCTCTCTCTCTCTCTCTCTCTCTCTCTCTCTCTCTCCTCCCCCACCTCTTTTTAGCAAATTTTATAAGGGCTTTCTAAATACTAACATTTATTATAAGTCTCTTAAGAGAAAGATAAAGTTTTTACTCTTAGACGGCCGCATGATTCTGTTACACAGTGTCTCCTTGGACTATTACTGTCTTGTCCTTCAGACCCGAAGGCCAGAGTCTATGGCAGGACCTACTTGAGTACAAGTCTTGGAAGCCAGAGAATTTAGGATTGAAGGAGCCCAGGCTGGAGGTATAGACATTTCTTACTAGCTGCATCTTTGCTGGACAAAGCTGTCATACCAGGGTTATATATCATTCTTCAACAGCACTTTTTCCTCTCTGTATAGTTTCTTCACCTCCTCCTCAAATTCAGGATAACTTTTTGCTGTCTTTGAGTATTTTTCACAGCTAGCACATGATAGATGACAGTAGTTGGGTTAGATGCCTAAAATACAGGTAAATGGAGTGTATTAATGGGTAAGTCTGGTCAGAGTTGGGAGCATGTGGTTATTTATTTTTAATGGAAGTTCTTGAAAGTTAAAATTTCTCCGAGATCCAAAAGAAAACATTTCAGTAGTTGAAAATGGACAATGAATTGAGACCTGGGATCTTAGGAGGTAAAGAATGCAAAATGCATAGTCAGACACTCAGCTCAGAGGCGAGACTGTCTCTCTGTGGAAGATCTTCATTGTGATGATACTTAATGGCTCCATTTCTTCTTACTTGTAAAATGCGGCCCTGGTGGATGGCAAATGTTGTAGGCCTTGGACTTGCTTTGGAAGGTGATATTCTAGAGTGTGTAGGAGAAAGTCCGAAAAATAAAAAATACCAGGGACTAAAACATGGGATTATAGTCAGGAAAATGATGTTTTTATAAATCTGTGGATTTAATATTAATTATGAAATTTAGGCACTATTCAAACTGCCTCCTATTCTTGGGAATGAGAAATTCATTCCCCCAGGGAGAATTCATGTATCTATGAATGAGGTGGAAGCTTTTCAGCCAACACACACTAGGAAAGGATACTAAAAATATTTTATAGGACTAAGAATGTTAGAGCCAACCTTTATTTTGCATAAGGGTTGTGCACAGTTAAATAGAACAAGCATAAAACATATGCAGGCTTTGTATCTAAAAACATTGAGAAATTGGTTTTCCTTCCTTTCATTATAATTTTTTTTTAATTTCCAAACTTACACTTTTCCTTTTGATTTTTACTAAAGCAGATAGCTTAGTCCAGCATTTTGGAACTACAATTGAAAAAGATTTCTTTCCACTGTCTTTGTGACTTTAGGCACTTTAAAATTAATAGACAGGGTCGAGTGTAAGGAGATTTTGCAGCCTGCACTGGAAAAAAAAAGTCAACATACATATGCTGCTTCCAAATGACTAGGAGAAAACATTTGTAAAGAGATGACAATTTACAAAAAAAAAAAATCCTGAGACAATAAAGTAATTGGATTGAAGCTTACAAAATATGTACTCCCTCTTTCTTGGAGCCCATAACTGGTTTTCCTTTGCTTTCATTTTATGATATTTGAATTTCCTCACAGGCTGACAGGGCTGGGCCCTCAGTGAAAGTGTTCAGGCCACAGAATTCCAGTTATGAGAGGCTCCCTGATGGCGTGGTTAACCTGTGGATAAGAGCGTAATGCTTCTGGGGGATATTATCAGTGAACAATTATTTTGACAACTTTTTGTAAATTGCTGGTTGCAGAGGGAAAATTATTTTAACCACAAAAAAGCATAAAGAGCAGTGTCTAGCAATATGAATGCAGATAGGTAAGACCACACAGAACTAAAAGGATTTTTTTTTAAAAAGGGGGACTATCAGCTGGGCATGGCGGCTCACACCTGTAACCCCAGCATTTGGGAGGCAGAGGTTTGCTGAGGAGGACTGCTGAGTTTGAGGCTAGCCTGGGCTACATAGTGAACTCAGGGCCAGCCTGAACTACAAAGCAAGACCCTGTCTCAAAAAAAAAAAAAAAAAAAAAAAAAAAAAAAAAAAAAAAAAAAAAAAAAAAAAAAAAAAAAAAAAAGAAAGAAAGAAACATCACACCCAAATTATTTGAAGATATAAATATTTGAAAAATTGAATCTCCAACATACCATCCAGTGTTAATTATCATTTCTGTCTTTAAATCTCTATATCACAGAATAGATTAGAAAACTAGAAACAGCTAACTCAGACCCCTGATCAATTATAATGGGAGATACCACATTAATTTTGGTTACTTCTCAGAACATGTAGGGAAACATTTGAATACTAGAAAGTAACACAGAATAATATACAGTTTCCTTCATTTTCCATAAGAGCAGCAGCGTGCCGGGCTCTATGGGATCAGTGAAATCCTCCGGATCCCGGGGGTGAAATGGGGCTAGTACTCTGCGGAGACTATTGGGGCATTTCTGCCCGGGATGGAGAGGATGAGCCTGGCAGGTGCTGTCACCATGGCCACCACCTGTCTGTCCTGCCGGCCCTTAGGCTGCCTGGGCCCTGACCAGTACCCTCTGCTGCCTGCTTCCCAGCGAAGCCCCAAGCCTGGGGAGAAAGGGCTCACCTGTAGGAGGGCCTGGTCTGCTCAGATCACCAGGTGTCTAAGGCCAAAGCGGTGTGCTTAGGTACTGACAGAAGGATCCCTTTGCAGGCTGAAGCGTAGTATAAGCAAATGTTGCCCAGCCTCCCTCCCTGCCTCCTTCCCTCCCTTCCTTCCTTTTTTTTCTCTCTCACTCCCTTCCCTCTTTCCTTGTTCCTTCCTTTCTTCTTCCCTTCCTTTTTTCCTCCCTTCCCTCCTTTCATTAAAATAAGGGTTCCACTATTTTTATCTTTGCACTGAGCTACACAAATTGTATAGCTGTCCTTGATTTCACAGACCTCTGTGCATGCGTGAATGAAGTATGTGGTAGGAAACACGGGTTCCATGTGACCCCAGTAGCTCCCCACCACCATCTCAGGCATATGTAGTGACTGTGCAACCCCAGGGGAGGCAGCTGATGAGGAGAAGGGCATCAGGAGCTGACTCTTCCCAGGAGGACCTGCCTCAGAGCAGATAAAGCAAGATCCCGATAGCCTTCTGGGAGACACCCTGGTACTCAGGCTCCACGGTGGCCCGA
Organism: Thryonomys swinderianus; assembly: GCA_004025085.1. NCBI lineage: Eukaryota > Metazoa > Chordata > Mammalia > Rodentia > Thryonomyidae > Thryonomys > Thryonomys swinderianus. The sequence goes on from PVIC010042381.1 coordinate 5,063, forward strand.
GTGGCTTGCGCTAGGCTGACAGAGTGTCCTGCTCTACGTGTTAGGGGGAGATATCATTAGCCCAGGATGAAGGAAAAGTCAGAGTACAGAAGAGGCCAAAGGCCAGTCTCCCTCTCAATTCTTCATCTTTAAAGAAGGTCTGTTTTTCCTCTGTATCCTACTCAGGCCTGTGGTTCCAGGGTCAAGTTACCAATCAAGTGATCAAATTTCTGGCCAACCGAGATGCAACCTTGCTGTACAGTTCCTGCCATCTCTCACCAGTTCTTCTCCACCCTGCTTCCTGGTTCCCTGCATCTCAGCTGCTGCAGTGTTAGCTGGTAAGAGGTGTGGAGAACCCACCCAATAGTAAGACAGTAACCCAGAACACAAGGTCTTCCAAAGCTCAAGTTTGGACCCAATTTGGGATGTCGACATCCTGGAGCATTTATGCTAGGACCAAAGCAAATATGTCAGAAATCCCCCACCCTCTGTTCTTCACCATCCTCATCCTGCTCCAGGCCTGAGACAGTCCGTCGAGAACTAATATCTTAATTCTGCACTTTAGTTTGCAACCCGGGAGTATCCATACAACCAAATTCCCTTCCAATTCTCAAAGCAGCCGCACAGACCCAGCATAAAGGGGCATCTTGCAGACCTTTGATTGCTGTGTTGTTATAATTAACCCCAGACCTCATATTGGACAACATAGACAAACATTTACACGAATGTTCTTAAATTTGCCTGATTTACTTGCATATTTCATGCATGATGAAAATTATGCATAATTTAATAGGAGACATTTTCAGCTAGCAAAAATATTTTCCAGAAATACTGATCTTGTATGATTCTTTATCAACAGTGTGCCTACAAATTAGAATATCTTGCACAATATCTGTGATGCATCCCAACATTTTAGAACTTAAAGACCCTGCAATTGTAGCTTTGGTTGAAACCTGTGTATACCCTTAGCATGGTGTCCCCACGCCCTTCCTAGATGCTGGCGGGACTCGTCTCTCCCCTTGGGAGCCAGTCTATTCTTTGTGGAATATTCCCACACATGTCTGTGTCTATTTCTCAGAGCAGTGCCACAAAGGATATGACCCTTTTGCTCCCGGTAACCTTTGATGGTGTTGAATTGCCTCGGAGACTGGTGCGAGTCAGCACGATTTGATTTGCTATGGTAAGAATAAGATTATATCTAACAGACGATGTCATTTCCAGGTTCAATGGGCACAGATTTAAAACTAGTCCTCTCTTTGACCCTGTGGAGTCTCTTGAACTCCTGTGCCTTCTTTGACAGTGTTTGTGAATGAGTGAATTCATGGAAATTCAAGGTTATTTTCATGATAATGCCACAGGACCACAAAGGACAGAGGCAGGCCCGTGTCCCCAGCCCCGCTGCCTTCCAGGCGCTGACTTCCTTCCTGGCAGGCAGGCTGCACATGAATTCCCGGGAAGGTCAAAGGCTGCAGGCCGCTGTGAGTCTGCTCCCGGCTGCTGCTACGGATCTGCGAGCATGACATGCCTGCGAATATCGCATCGCCATGGCAACAACAAACATGGTGAGATTCCATTAGCGGCAGTGACTCAGTGAGTCAAGTAGACACTGCGCGGGGCCTGGCCAGCTGCCCATACGGCTTGTGTGAGAGTCGTGATGAATTAACTTCCGCCCGTTGGAGCTGCCTTGTATAAATTCTCTTTTTGATTACCTACGTCCTCATATTGATGGCATGTCTTAAATAAGCACTTAAAAACCCATTAGCTAGTCCACTCGTAGGAATATATGTTCAGGGCTCATTTATGCTTTTTTTAAAAAAAAAATCCTTGATTCTCATTGTTGCATCTTCAATTTTTTTTTCAAATTTTTCACTTCTGTAGACTTAAAAATCTTTTTGTGGACACATTTGTGACAAGGAGTTTAAGTTGTTGTATTGCATTTCTTCCTGTGATTTTCTTGGATATTTGTAGAATACAATTAAATCTTTCAAAAAAAATTTTTTTTTCCTTTTGAGGCAGGGTCTTACTCTGAGGTTCAGGCTGGCCCTGAGCTCACTATGTAGCTCAGGCAAGCCTCGAACTCAGCAATCCTGTCTCTGCCTTTCATGTGCTGGGATTACAGGTGTGAGCCAACAAGCCCAGCATTTGTGGTATGTGGTACTAATTGCCTGTGGGCGTGAGCCACCATGCCCGATACTGTAGTTTGTGGTTACTGGGGATCGAACCACAGACCTTGTGCTTGCTAGGCAGGGGCCAGAAGCACTGAGTTAAATCTCCGGCCCTCTTTCAGCATCCTTGATTGACATCAGTGATACCAAGGTTTTTTATTTTTAAGGAGAGAACAGCAGGTCAAAGGAGAAAAAAAAAATTAAGCTCTTTGATACACATATTCTGCTTGACTGAAAGGCCATCAGTTCCAGATATGATAAAAGAGTGTAGGTGCTTTCAGAATTACTTTGAATGTATGCACCTACTAGCTTTGTATTATATGATGTATACATTTCCCACTATGCTAAATTCAAAACCATTGTGTACATCCTTCAAGAAAAAAAAAAGATTGATAGAGCATGTATATTACCTTCTTCTCCAACACTAGTTAGCAAGAGGAAGTAAGCACAATGAGCATAGGCCCTGGGTGTATTCCCAGCTTGGGGGGGGGGGGCTGGGACAGATGCTGCAGGAGAATCGAGCTCACACACAGGCTGTGTCATTCCAGAGCCAGTGCCTCCTGCCCTGGCCCACATTTTTCTCTCTCTAGAACACACAAGGTCCTCTGATTCGCCGCTGTGAGCGCTGTGTGGCAGGAGACGATGATGGATGTGTGGATTGTGATCAGATGAGAAGCTGATGTGCAGCTCCTGCTTCGAAGGAACATCAGTGCAGCAGATGAACCCGTGGGAGCAGCCACTTTAATAATTTAAGAATTTAGACACAAAGGAGAAGCCCAGCCAATGAGCTAGTACACGCTCTTCAGAACAGCAAATGCAAATATATGACATGGAGAGTTTTCATATACCATTGTTTTTCCAGGAAACTTTTAATGAACAAAAGCAAATCGCACACACACATAAGTGCACACACACATACCTTTTTTTCTTATAACTAAAAATACATTTTACCTGTTTATTTTTTTCAGCAAGGGGATAAAGATAATAAGCTGATATGGGATCTTGTATGTATTCACAGCCTCTGCCCATCCAAAAATTAATCCAGCTGCCTTTAGCATTAAAGTTTTGTTTGTATAGTGTGAATGTGTGTGTGTGTGTGTGTGTGTGTGTGTGTGTGTGTCTAAGTATGGATGCATTTGTCCTGGAACAAATGTAAATTGCAGAGAGAAGTCTGCGCAGGACCTCTGAGTAGCTCTGACAGTCTGGAGATGGGGCTGGGAGACCTCAGAGGGTGGAGGCGGAAGTGACGTGAACTCAACCTGGGCTGATGTACTCAGCCTGGAGGCTTCTGAGGATCACACTGAGAATGAGGTGCTATCTGGAGATAGTCAAGAGCTAAGGGCACAAAACGCAAGTTGGGTAATTTGAATGGTCCCCAAAGTGCTAAGGTCAGATGTGCTGATAAATGACAGAAAAATTAGGAATAGTTCTGTGGTCATTACATGTACAACTCTGATGAAGTTTTTGCATATAGAAGCAGCTCTATCTTCCATATCTGTTTGAAGTATTAGTATGGAAACCTTGCACCAGATGAGTTCATGTGCTTGAAGACATGATAGCCCTTACCAGGAAAAGTCCACCTTCGTCAGACAAAACACCAAAGCACTTCATTCCCTGCTGGTTATTTTAACACACCAAGCTGAATCTCTCCCTTTGTTAAAGAGAGACAAAAATAACACTGACCTTCCTCACTCCAGTTTCTTGAGTTGTCCCTATTTACACATTTGAAAAACTTTGTAGAAAAATTCAGGGAAAGTGTAAACTGTTTCTTAAATAGGATGTAAATCCATAGTATCTTAAACTAGTTAGGAGAAGCTAATTAAGGCAATTAAGGAGTTCAATATGAACTTGCATGAAGCTAAATAGTGTGATGGTTAAACCCTACTGTTTCAAACAGGAGGAGCTTTAATTCTCAGAGATTGTTATAGAACGTTAGGCAGTAAGTGGTTAAAGTTTACTTTCAATTTACACATACATTTTCAAAACTGATAATGTGTACAAATCAGTGTAAGATGTATGAAAACTGTTTCCTTACACAGTTCAAGCATTCCGCCCTTTGGTACTTTTATTTATAGTGTTTAAGGTAAACCAAGCTAAGCATCTTTCCCCACACATTTTAAATTATAAAATATCTAGATTCATTGTAGTTGCTGAGACTCATCTGTGCACAAATCTGCCAGCTCTCATTAAACACCAAAGCCCCGGTTCACATCCGAAGATCCGTGGCCCATCTCCCAGTTTTCCTTTGAATCCTGAGACCTAGCAGCCAGGTGCCGTTTCCAGGTAAGCCCTGAGGCTCAGGTAAGGCATTCTCTGCACAATACCTCTCCGGAGAGTCAGCAACCCAGTCCTCTCATTCTTCTCGCTGAGTTTCTGGGGTGAGCGTGTCCCCAGCTCCGCTCTGCTCTCCGGTTTGTGTGTAGCTGCTCTGTCAGCAGCCCCAGTCTTCACATGCTACCACGAAGTCGGGGACCTCAGCCTTCCCTCCACTCTTGTACATGTCCTGGCTCCTCTTTTCTATCACCAGCCTCTCTGTTGCATCCTGTGGACCTCAGCCTTCCCTCCACTCTTGTACATGTCCTGGCTCCTCTTTTCTATCACCAGCCTCTCTATTGCGTCCTATGGACCTCAGCTTTCCCTCCACTCTTGTACATGTCCCAGCTCCTCTTTTCTATCACCAGCCTCTCTGTTGCGTCCTGTGGACCTCAGCCTTCCCTCCACTCTTGTACATGTCCTGACTCCTCTTTTCTATCACCAGCCTCTCTGTTGCGTCCTATGGACCTCAGCCTTCCCTCCACTCTTGTACATGTCCCGGCTCCTCTTTTCTATCACCAGCCTCTCTGTTGCGTACTTGCCGCCTTCTCCCCAGTCTCAGTGTCAGCACAGGCTCCACATGACGGCGTCAGGTTTAGCCAAGGCCCTCTCGCCTTTGTGTCCGATCTGACCAGGTGCACCGGTTCGCGGTATTATTTTAATTTCCAATTCATTTGTTTCATGGTGCTGTTTAGAGGGAAGATGATGTGCCGGGGGAAAATGAAGAAGACAGCCTTTCACCTAGAGATGGAGCCCAGTTCTCCAAAGTGGCCATGTGTGGTCCCTCTATTTCTTATCTTGGTTTCTTTGAAAGTTTTCTGTGACATGTTTTCCCGGAAATTGGTATTTTATCTTTATTTCACTAAGATCTTAGATTTTCTAGAACAGGATATCCTTCAGGACCAGAAAAAATCCTTATAAGAGAAAAGATATGGATCTCAAAATTCCTAATTCACCAAGCCTCTGAAGAACTGAGCACCTGCCTCTGCTTTCTTTCTGTGAATGTTTTAGACTATTTTGTCCCTAGAGGTGCCCTTCTTCTGCATAAGAACTTTGTGGAAGTTCTAGAAAACCAGCAAGAAGCCCACAGTTATTAATCTCATATCATGCATGGCTTCACTTAGCCACGAGGCCTCTTCCTTTCCTAGACACTAGAAGACAGCAAGAACCTCCCACCACCTCAACCCTAGCGTTCAGCTCCTCCAGTTACTCTTTCTTGCTTCTCCCTGGTTTCCAGGCCAGCCTCTGGAAGACTATCAATGATCTTAGCAAAGGAGGAGGTCCACTCCTGATGTCTTTGTACCTATGAAAGAAGCCTGCTACATCCATCCTCTGGACCTTCTCTGTTTCTTCATTCTCTCTTTTTTCATTTTTCATTCAAGATCAGCATGCCAGAAGATTTGGTATCTGCTAGGGGCCTGACTTCTGGTTGTATCTGGCACCTTCACACCGTGTCCTTCCTCTTGTGATAGATGAGGAACGATGGCTCTGGGGTCTGTCCTGCCCCACCTCTGATTCTGCACACAAAGCCTCCATTCTCAGCCCCTGAGAACCGCCCAAGGGCCATGCCCAGCCCACCCTGCAGAGTGGGGATTCCAGGACATGCATGTTGTGGGATCACGATCATCCAGCCCACAGCGACCTCAAATACAGCTGTGGCTGACACAGGTAACCAAGGAGTCTCCATCTCCCAGAAATAAAGTTATTGTACATTAAAAAAAATGCGAACTCACTAGTGGAAGATGAAAATGTTAAAGAGGGATCTGGTGGCATTTTCCTATGCAAATTAGGCTTTTAGAAAAGGCAGACCTGGGAAGTGCAAGTCCAAAAGTCAAAGATAACAAAGTGAACAACCCCCAGATCAAGAGTAAAACTGAGCTGCTGCCGGAAGGTTGTCACAAAGACAAGGCCATCTCTGTCCACAACTGGGGCTGGTTTTGCTGAGAGATCTTTTAGTTCATTTACCTAGATCCTTTATTTTCCTGGAACTTTCTTTGTAAGCATTTAGGTTTCTCCTTTTGCAAAACTAGAAGCATTCACTCCATCTTAAACCTTGAGAATTCATCACGAATCAAAGCACATTTAATAATCCTCTTCAGAGGAGCACCCCAGGGCCTTTGTCAAGTCTCACCACCGCCCCCTCCTGGAGGCGGAGGGTGCGGGGCACAGCATTGGTGTTGCAGGGGCCAGGGTCAGCAGGGCACGGGCACCAGCAGGTGCTTGAGAAGAGAAGAGCTCGGGCCGGCAGACAGGGAGTCCGCCGGGGCGGCCAAGGTGGGGCCAGAAGCCTGCTGAGAGAGTGCCGTGTTATCCTGAAAGACCTTGAGCGTGGGAGGAACAATCAAATCTGCATTTTATAAGGGGCACAGCGGGGCAGAGTGAAAGGTAAACCCGGGCAGGAGAGACACAGACAGGGACAGGAAGGACAGATGATGAGAGTCTGAGCCCCGCCGTGGAGCACAAAGCACCCTGGGAAACTGACACTGCCCTCCTTCGTCAACCCCTGCTGCTGCCCATTGTCTCTGTGTTCACACACACACTCGCGCATGGGCACACACACGAGCACACACACACAAAGGTGTGTGCATGCACACGCGCACACACAGACACACATGCTCTCTCATGCGTGCCCGCACTGACATGCATGTGCACTGTCATGCGCACACGCACACACATGCTCACACCATATCTGCAGAATGTTTTAATCCTTAAATAGATATCTGTCTCCATGAACAAAATTTTATACTGCTACATTACCCGGACCAGGGCATGGCTCCCAAGTAGGGTTTGTAAAGCATGTTCTCCTACTATATGGTATTTGTCCAAAACTATGTTGTACAGTTCCATGACATTATGGCAGTTTACAAATATTAATTCAGTGTTTGATTAATCACATTTCCTTAAAACTAAGGCTCAGACAGAGCAGGGGAAAATGAGTCCAAGGGCAATTCAAAATGAGTAAGAAGAGTGAACCGCGTCTGGACCACAGTAGGCCAGGAAGGAGGAGCGCGGGCTACACCACAGGCTGGGCCCTGTCCGCCGCACCAAGCCGGGTCCATCCGTGGCCGCTGGATGGTACCAAGGCCGCCAGCATTCCTGCTCCAGGGATCGTGGTGTAACACCAAGAGAGACAGAGCTAGCCAAGGGATTCAGACTGCTGGGCCTCCTCCCCGCGGGACCAGACGTGCTCGGGCAGAGGCTGACTCACGCCAAGGTCCAGGGCCCCATGGGGACTGCGCCACAGCTCCCGCTGGATGCCACACGCGCTCACTGAATGACCGCTATGAAAAGCACAGGATCAGGCGCACAGGGTTGGGAAGTGTTTCAGAAAAAGCTGGTGACAATGAGAATTTGCTTTTTACATTTATGCCATGTGTGTAATACAGTTTGTACAATTAACCCATTACTTTTCCTTTGTAACTTTTACTCTTCAGTGAGACATTTAAGTTCCTAACTTAAACACAAGCTCTTAAAACCTTGACTCAATGTATTTTAATATTATATTTATATATATATATACAATTTTAGTATTATACAAAGAGACATGAATATAGAAAGTACAAAAAGCACTTGTCTTACTTCTATGAAAAAAATAAAACAAAATTTCATAACAAACTACAGAATGACAGCAGTTATTACACTTGTATTGTGGTCTTAAAAGAATGGGCAAAATGTTATTCAGAAGAAAATAATAAATACAAGAACAAAACTCTTCAGTGAAAGCAGAAGATTTTATATATTTTATAACTAATAAAAGCCAATGTCACTGAATAGATTTTTCTTCTCTTTCTTTTATACTTTCATGATCATCTCAAAGTAAAACACTTTCAGGGAAGAATGTTTCAAATGATTGTTTAGACAGATGAGAGAATATAAAGTCAGTTAAAAATCACTGAAGTCTTTTGTGGGTTTTTTTTTTTTTTTTTGAGACAGGGTCTCGCTTTGTAGTTCAGGCTGGCCCTGAGCTCACTGCGTAGCTCAGGCAAGCCTCGAACTCAGCAATCCTCCTATTTCTGCCTCCCAAGTGTTGGGATTACAGGCGTGAGCCACCATGTCCAACACTGTGATATGTGGTACTGATTGCTGATGGGTGTGAGTCACCAGGCCTGGTACTGTTATATGTGGTTACCAGGGATCAAACCAGGGACCTTGCTCTTGCAAGGCAGGAACTACTGAGGCAAATTTCCAGCCCAGACTTCCATATCTTAACTTTACCTTAAATTACAACCTAAGAAAGGGCCTCAATACAGTAGGGCAGAGTAGGGTCATGTATCACATATATGAACTTTCTCAGTCTCCTCATTAACAATCATCCAGTGACCCTGACCTTGAGCCTATGAGCAATGCAGAGAATCTGAACTTGAGTAAATATGTCTATGTGTTTTTCTTATGCTAACCAGAGGACTAAGAAATGTGGTGAAATATCTTACAGATTATTTATTATATTTAAAAATCATACATAATTATTTTAGATGAATTTATAACACATTAATATTTTGAAAAATATATTCATTGTATCTGTATAAGTGTAAATTATGATACTGTTTAGAGAGAAAATAAACTTACTGCAGCCTACATAATTTGGCAGTTTATTTTGAAGATAAGCCAACTGAAAAAAGTTGAGATACCATATCCATTAAAGCCAAAATGTTTTGGGTCGATTTTTGAATATAAAATTTTATTAGGCTTTTAAAAGCAGAAATGTTTTCAATCAAAACATAAATTAGGATATTTTTGCTTGAAATAGTTAATGAAATAATATTAAACTAACATTAAACTATAGATTCTTAAAATGCCTTAAGCTTTTCATGTTTATCGAATAGCTCATTGTTCATAACTGTTTTACACAAATTTTGACTAAAAGTAGAGGTGAATATCAATACTTAAAATTAAGAATTATACTTTGTTTTATCATACTTTACAGTTGGCTTATTGATATTGCATATTTATTATCTTTTGATATCTGTGAAGATGTTTGTCAGCAGTATTACTTGTCATTATTATACTGAAATTCTCCAAATTAACTTAATCAGAAATTGTTTTTTTCTCCACTAGATATGCCTTGCATATTATATTTATAGCTAACAATGCCAAAATTCTCTTGAAGAAAGGAAGTGATTTCTCTAGGTCTGTGAGTTTGTGTGAGTAGCCCCGACTCTAAGTTTCTCTATCTTGCTCTCTCTCTCTCTCTCTCTCTCTCTCTCTCTCTCACACACACACACATACACACACACACACACACATATAACATTCTCTAAGATTTGATTCTCATTTTCCATGACTTCCATTGCCACTATTCTAAACTATTTCTAATTTATCCATAGATGAGCCACAGAATAGGCCAGTGGGTGTCAATTTAGACTTCACAGTGAGTTTTAACTTAATAGACTTTCTCACCCTTCTGTTAAAGCATTAGTGAAAAGAAACTCGTTTTCCACATCTTTAGTACCAAGTAAGAGCTAGGGAGGAAGGAATAAACTGTGTCCAATGCATATTAGCTACTTTACCTCATTAAATGCTTATTGAACAAACTTTTGCTGTTGAAAAGAATGGGAACACAAAGCCAAAGACAAAGAGATGCCCAAGTTTAGGGGCCATGAAGACACAGTCATGCATGAAACTGTGGTGCAGTTCAACAAAGACCCAGGACAGGCAGTCACTGAGCATCGCCAGGGCTCCTGAGGAGCTGCCGACCCAGGACTGGGGGAGTCTGCAGGCTTCCTGGAGATGGTGCCTCTGCAGTGAGATGGCTGGGCTGGAGTTTGCCCAGCGCAGAGAGCAGGAGCTGGGCCTTCAAAGGGGGCATCAGAAATCGCGAGAAAATGAGCCTCAAAAGCAAGGACACTTGCTGTCCTTGCTTCTGTGTTCTGTTCAGATTTCCCAGAAAGACGGTCATGAGCCAGTGGTGTCACAGTGCACACACTACCTACCCGAGGACAGCAGGGACCAGCGCAGGTGTCACCCGATGGTTACCCAGCCTCAGGAGTCGATGCAACCTGTCCCTTCTTCTCAGTGGTTCATCTGTATCCTCAGAGCTTAACCTCTGTGCTCTCCCCAGTGGACTTCGGTCCTGGGCCAACGTCTCCCTTGCTACCAGCCTCCCTGCAGCCGGCTTCACACCACCCCTTTCCTTCTGAAATGGCATCACCCACCAGAGGAGCGTTGCTGAGCCCTGGGCTCCGAGGAGGAGGTGCCGCTGCACCCTGCACACAGCTCCGGCTGGCACGGGGGAGGGAGGGGCCAGAACCGGCGGGACCTGGAAGCTGAACCTGGATAGGCCAGAGGATGGACTCGAGAGACTCCCACGGAGGAAATTTAATAGAGGGGA